>APFE030713270.1:139609-172635 GCA_000404065.3 Pinus taeda
ATGTCCCTCAAGCAAGATAAGAAGGATAATAAATTATCACCAAAGTATTATGGTCCATACAAGGTGTTGCAAAAGATTTGTACTATGGCATACAAATTGGAGCTTCCTGCAGCTTCTTGAGTGCACCTAGTTTTGCATTGTTTCATGTTTAAAGAAGGTTATAGGTGACAAGCTCCCAGTTCAAACAATATTTCCAGAAATTGACGAGGAAGGGAAAATAATATTGGAATTGGAAGTAGTCACAGAAACAAGAACTCGATAGCTACGGAATCGATCAATTTCAGAGTATCTCATCAAGTGGAAGAACTTATCCACTAAAGATTCCACATGGGAGGATGATAATTTTATACAGAAGCATCTAGAACTACTCAAGCATTGAGGGCAACTCTTTTCGGAAGGAGAGGGGCATGTTAGGCCCTTATAATAATAGTTATTCCACCATTACTATTGTCATTGTATCCCTTATTGTTATTATTGTGCCCCTATTGTCCCCATATTGTTATTAGTATGCCCCATAGAAACCTACTATTGTTATTTTTCTGCCCTTATGTAGTCATTTGTATCATCCAAGAATTGTTCATTTGTGTAATGTAAAGGAGTTTGCCCCCTTGAAGAGGCTGAATTCTAAGTCGTTGATCTATCTTTTCTATCTTTTTGTGAGCTTGTTTCCTAACAGCTACACAGGTTGTTTCTTAAAGGGCTGACAGTGTAAGGTTTTGTTGGTTGGCACAACTAAGTCTGAACCTGTGTCCAAGCCCTCTTAAGCCAACAAATGGTTCCATTGATAGGACCGAGATTTTTTTGAGGAATGTGTGATGTCGAATAAATAGTTCCCAACTAAGAAGGAAATCGAGAAGTGGATAGATCAGAAGCTACATGAATTTGCAGCCCAAGAAAACATGAATCTGCATCTTTTGAAGGAAGAGTGGTTGAATAGATATCTATATACATACGAACACACATTTTCTTCTACTATTTCCATGTGAATTACACTAGTGGTTGTCTAAATTGGTGGACAATCAATGTACGTGGAAGTTGGATAACCCTATTGTGTGGACTCCATAATTGGTAAGGAACTTGGTAGCTTTGGAAAACAAGATCGCGAGGGTTGTCGATTATTGGATCGATAGCATTTTGGGAGGATTCATTATTGAGTTCGTGATTAATACATTTGTCAGTTATAACAAAGATAAACGTCGATTTCTCAAAGGAACAAGAGGTAAGTATCTGAAGTCCCTGAAAACTTGGATTAAAATGTTATTGTGTGAGAAAAGTGTTATGCCATTGAATTAATGTTTAGAAAATCTTTGATGGGATCTACGCAAAGTGGAAAGACGTTCAAAATAGATCTAGATTCAGGAGTTGAGTACAATCCTCTGTTGGGAGCATCAGATAGTGACGAAGAAAGTAGTGTTTTGAGGACACCTCTAGGTGCGCTGCAGAGGGTAAAGTAGGGTATCGTGGCGATACCAGATCCCTCCACTCCACCTCCACCATCACCCCCACCTCACACACCTACATCTACACCTCCACCTCCACCTCCACTATGCAACATGGAAAATGCTATAAAGATGCCCATATTCAGGGGTCTAGGGATAGAAGAACCTGAACAATTTTGGTTTGTAGCTGATGCTGTGTGGAAACCATAGTAGATTACGGACAATGACTTGAAGAAAGTGCAATGGGTTACAACACTACAAGATAGAGCACTAAGATGGTATATTAAGTACTATTTGGCTCATCCAAATGAAACACTGGAAGAAACGAGGAAAGCACTCAATAATGAATTCAAGAAGCCTAAGTCGCAAGCCCAATCAGTAACAAAGGTCAAATAGATCCAACATAAGGTGTGTTATCACTAAAACAATTTCAAAGAAAAAGGGTAAGGTAAGGAAGAATTGGTCTTGGTCATTTTCGTGTTCCTTTCATGCATAAGAAGCACTTGGCAAGCTCAGGGTCAGCGGAAATCAGAGTTCTTTGAAGGCTCAAGTGAGGCAGTTCTCCATTTCAACTCAAGCAAGATAGTTAGCACTCAAGAAGAAGAGTGTAGCTTTGAGGAAGTCAAAAAGAAATTGATGTCTGCCAATATTGAGATTGCCCAACTCAAGGAAAGGGCAAGAAAACATGCAATTGAAAAGAAAAATTTCAAAAGAGTAAAAGCTAGTTGAGAAGATGGGAAAGTTCCAAGATATGAAGTAATGAGTAGTCATGATCAATACTACACCTGGATAGTCCCTGCAATAAAAGAAGCAAGAAACATCAGAAGGGTCAATGCAAAATTGAGAGCTGGAATTAGAAGTTTGAAGAGGCAAATTGAAGATCTGAAGATGCAACTGAGCCAGCATGAAGGACATCCTTAGCTGAAAGAAATCACATAACAAGTAAGGCTAAGTCCTAGATTTTGATAGATTACCTTTTGAAGTTTACCTTGAAGAATGGTGCCTATGTATCCAGTTTTTAACAGCTTCATGACAGATGGAAAAGCTATTTCAAGGAAAATAAAGCTCAGAAAAGTTAAATTTTGGCCTTAATCTGTGTTTTTTGAAATTACACAGCAGTTTCGTAGCGCGCTACGAAACTGTTGTAGATGCATATTATGATTTAGTTGACCAATTTTGAGAGACAAAGGGAAATTTTTTTGAAGAGGAGTTTCTGAAAAAGATCATTTACAAAATGTAAACATCCAGCAAGGGAAAAACAAGCACAGGAAAGACATCTATGAACTCTAAGCTCTATGTTATAAAAATGGTCATTATTTCGTAGCTAGTATTGTTCATGATACTTCAGGCAGCATTAAAGGAGTTTTGTCTTAACACGTGTATATAGGAAAGATATAGAGTGTATGTAAAACAAAATAATCCAATGCATTTTATGTAATTAAGAAGAAAAACAGAGGTACTTGACCTCGAAGATCCTTGTGGAGACCAAAAGCAGAAAAACAGGAGCAGCTTCCTAATTTCCGGGAATAGTAAAGAAGATGAGGCATCAAGGGTTAGCAGGTAGTTTCAAACCATAACCAAAGCTAAACTAAAGAAGGCCACGTGTTAGAGAATGAGTTTGGATTGTAATCAATGCTACTACCAACATGATGAGGAGTTATATTCCTAATTGTTTTAGGTCTCTAGAACTACCAGTCAACAGTCAGTTACATTTAATAGTTATTTTTAAGTATCAATAGGTGTCATAGTAGGAAGAATTCGAATTCCCCTCATGCTGGAGGAGGAATCTCAGTTATGTAAAGAACTCTATATATGGGAGAAAATCAAAGGTACCAGGGTGGAACTTTTTGTAAAGAACTCCCATACTGTGCTTAGGTGTAAGACTCTGTTTAAAGTAATACAATATTTGGCTTTGCTTCTCAGGATTCAGAAGGAATTCAATGTTCAAAATGTCTTATGGTTCTCCTCTTCTCATTACTTACATTGGTATGAATGTATGATTACTTAGAATTCATTAGTTATGCTCTAACTTCCTTCATACATTTGTAAACTATGTTTTCCTTTATGCTTCTGATGTACTCTCCATATGTTGAATTCTAGATGCCCTGACTTCTATGTAAAGCTAATATTATTGTCGTACTAAAGAATTTCTTGACTCCATAAGCCCAATGGACGTTTACTGATTGTGTTCAACCATTCATATTTCTTCACTTGTTTCATAGAGTTAGCCATCTAATTCATTATCAAAATCTTTATTCTTATGAGAGAGCCCTCTTAGGTTGAGGAGGCTAAGCCTCAGCCAAAAGTTGGTTTGAAACAGTTACTCAAGGTCTACCTGATCAACAGCCTATCAGGGGTGGGTTTTGTGATAACAAGGTGAATGAGTCTATAGGGGACTTTGATCAGAGGTTGAAATGTCTACTCTAGCAAGCTAATACGAAAATCATGGATGACCAACACAAGGAATAGTACATTGATTTGCTATTGCCCCATTTGATATTGCCACTATCATAATACAAGATTGGAATGTAGGCCAAGGTTATAGATATTTGCATGAAATTGGAAGCCTCACCCATTTAGGATATGAATCTAGGAGTGTAGCAGATTTAGTCACAACTGGCTAGCCTGCATATGGAGTTGTAGAGCCACAAGAAAAGTAAGGAAGTCTAGAATGAGGTCCGTACAGAAGTATGGTGTTTGAAATGTAAAGGCTAGGGTCATGATATGGATTATTGCCCGGTATACCATAATCATCTAGTTGGAGAGGGTCCTGTCCCCTTGAAGCCTAAGAATACCGTTGGGACAAGTATGGGTGTAGTAACATGGTGCACTAATTGTCAGATTATAGGGAAACATACAACAAACAATTGTCATTTGTTGCAAAAGTTTGTGTAGACTCCACAACAACTGTTCTGTAATTTATTCAAGTCTGTGGGTCATGATGAGTGCAATTTCTGAAGTTATGAATTAATGATGGACATAAAACCAACATATGGAGTACAGATGGAGGCTCATCCTCAGGATCTAGGCACAACTATAGCACATAGAGGATTCCAGGGATGAGGAAGAGGATTTGCTACAATTGTGGAGAACTAGGTCACTTTGCGCGAGATTGTCATAATCCAATGCACCCCTCATGTCAATATTGTCGCCAATTTAATCATGTAAGAGAATATTTCCCTGTGCTCATCACGAAGATGCAATAAAATAAGACTCAGACTTAATATCCAACCCAAAACATCCAGATAATGAGATCTGAACCACATGAAGAGGGTCCTAGTGTTAATATTGTCACACGAAGTGGCATAACTACCAGGGAGGATAAACGGAAGCAGCCAGAGGAAAACATATGGGTACACAAGGCTACTGATAAGGAGACTGGATTTGACGTAAATAAGGTAAAGGAAACATTTATGGAAGAAAAAAGGAGCTTTGTAGATGCAGGAGCTTCTACTTCAAGGACTCAAGTACGTGGACAAAGAAACTTGAAGGAGTCAATATTGTGCCAGAAATAGATCCCTCATTGTTGACATATTTCTTACAGACTTGCATGAAGCTCCTAAGGGATAAGAAGGTAGTAGAGGAACTGCAAGAGTTGATAGATAACTTCACTGGCAAGAATAAGTCACTCCCAGAACAACGTGCGGTACATAAGGTGGATAAAAGTAAGAAAAGGACTAGTCATGAAATGAGATTGACTACCCAGATTGGAGAATACGAAATGGACTAGGTAATTCTTGATTTAGGGTCTGATTCAAATGTTATACCAAAGAAAACTTGGGAAAGAATGGGAAGACCAGCGCTACAACAGTCCCCGATCTAGCTGAGGATGGTGAATCAACAAAATATTATTCTTATGGGGCACCTACATGGAGTGACTGTGGATATTGAAGGGGTGAACACCATAATCAATTTTAAAGTAATTGAAATAGTGGATGATAGTAATGCATACCCAGCGCTGATTGGAATTGATTGGGCATTTGATATGAATGCAGTTATCAACCTAAAGAAGCGTAGTATGCCATTCGAAAATAAATAACGGAGGGTTATTGTGCCATTGGACCTAGCCGAGGGTGTGCGATATACTGAACCAGTCAGCGATTATGAGGAGGATGACAATATTGAGTAGATCTATAAGCTGACTGCGTGAGATGAAGATTGGATCAACCCTATGGCAGATTAGCAATTCACATGGGAGAAGGACAACTCCTGCAATCCAGATTCAAATGAGGAGATTAAAAGCTAAAAAAATATTTTGCATGAGGTATCATCATTGCAATGCAACAGGCTTACAAAATCACTCTGATGTATATCTAGTGAGGTACGAAACTTACCGTATTATGATGGGTTAGAAGATGTCAATTTATTTTTGGATAAATTTGAAATAGATATACTAGAGGAACGTCAATTCCAATCACTCAACATCGTACTATGATCTACACCTGCCAGATGGTGGGGTACGCATAAGAACAACTTTGTAGGCTGGAAGGAATACTAGCAGATGATGATGCTGCAGTTTGGGTATGCCAATTCCTGCATTATAGAGAAATATATATGGAAGGATGATCCACACGAGAATCTAGCTTGATGGATGAAATCATGGGAAGAAGATCCACAATTAGAATGGGTTCATATATTTTTCCATGCTTTGGATACAATTCCGATGAATTGGTATCTAGAAACGAAGCTGCGAGATGGAATCGTAGAATGGGATGTTCTAAAATAAAGCTTTTTGTTAACTTTTAGCTTCGAAGATAGATTTAGATGCATTGATGAGGCATTATAGGAGATCAAAGCTGCAATATTAAAAATGCCTGAAGAACCTGTTCCATGGGTACAACCAGATTGGAGCATGCAGTTATGCCATTTAATCGAATGCTATAATGTGACCACTAAGGAAGGTGAAGAAGATCTTAGGAACATTAACATCCCTAAGTCATAAGGACAATGCGAAGTCATGGTGCCCAAGGTGGAACTTCCTGATATTTCACAGCCCTTGAAGACCAAGTAGGTGAATATTGGATTAGAAGGAAGCCAAAATTTTCAAACATAGGCGACTATTGGGACAAAGATATAGTGGAAAAAGTCGTGGAGCTACTACAAGAGTATGAGGACTTGTTTCCCACCAAGTTCTTTGATTTGAAAAGGATAGTAGGGGATCTAGGCATCATGAAGATCACTATGAAGCTGGATGTGAAGCCAGTGAAGCATCACCCTTATCGATTGAATCCTAAGTACAAGGAAAAAGTGTATGCATAATTGGATAAGATTCTTGCAGCCGGGATTATTGAACCTGTCAAGGAATCAGGCTGGGTTAGTCCTATGGTGGTTTAAGAAAAGAAAACACAGAGTGGAATTCAAATATGTGTAGACTTGAGGAAGTTGATTGATTCTTGTGTCCACAATCCATTTCCCGCGCCATTCATAGATGAAGTACTGGAAAATTTTGGAGGTCAAGAAGCTTATTCATTTACTGATGGGTTCTCAGGGTACCATCAGATCAAGTTCGCACCAGAGGATATAAGTAAGACTACCTTCACTACTAAATGGGGGTGTTTCCAGTATACAGTTATGCATTTCGGACTCAAGAATTCCCCTGCAATTTTTTCTAGGGTAGTAGTCGCAACCTTCAAGGAGTTTATTCACAAGTTTTTGAAGGTTTACTTCAATGATTGGATAGTTTTTGGGTTGGTAAAATGACACATCGCCAGTCTTCGCCTCATGTTGGATACCTGTTGAAAGTATCAGATATCCCTTAATCTAAAGAAATGCATTGTTAGGTCCTTATAATAATAGTGTATTCCCTTACTATTATTTTCATTGTACCCATTATTGTTATTGTTGTGCCCTTACATTATTATTTTTATGTCGGCTTTGATTATATTGTGACCCCTTAGAATCCTATATATAGAAAGGAGGTATTGTCATTTGTATCATCGAAGAATTGTTCATTTGTGTAATGTAAAGGAGGTTTCCCCCTCAGAGAGGCTACATTTTAGGTCTTTGATCTATCTATTTCTTCTATTTTTTGATATGGTTGCATAACAATTAGTATCAGAGGTTTGGATTCTAGGGTTTCACTGCTTCAAATAGGTCATTGTGGAATTTTCGCTATAACATTTTTCTATGAAGCTTCAGACACTGAAATTAAAACCCATTTGAGATGAAACTGTGATGAACCGCGTGATAGAATTTCAGATCTTGTCTCACTATAGTCTCGGAGATATGAACTGAGGATTTTAGGATTTGTGCAGGCTCCGAATTGGATCTCAAACAGGCCATCTTGGGAAAATCGTCATAACTTTCTCTCTGAGCATTGGATTCAAATTTCATAAAAATTTATAGAAATTAGACGAACTCTAGTGTATTGGGTATTATTTTCAGAACCTAATGTCGAAATAGTGACACGTGGCACGTCATACAGGTTCTCTCTACTAAACGAGTCTATAATTAGGTCATCGTGGGAGATTGGACATAATGCTTTATTCAGGAATCCAATTGTGATCAAACTTGTGGGGTCGGTAAGAAGAATCAGAAGGATATCATAGGTAGAAATTTTAGAACTTGGAGATCCGAAATTACATAGTTATAGGCATTTCAAGGTTGAGCTCATACAAAGCGGAAAAAAAGGTGTGTAGTTTTTTTTTTTTAAATTTGCATAAGCCTTGTTTGAGAAAGTAGTTTGAAGTGATTCAAAGGGAATTGTGAAGCATAATTATTATTCATTGATGACCTAAATAAATAAAGTGGAAACACCTAGTAAGCAACCTGAAATCTCTATTATGACACTTGAAGAAGAGGAAGAAAATGCAACATGATATATCAAAATTACGAGACCACGTGCAACAAATTTCGCTCTCAGAAAAAGTAACTGAAGATAAGATGGATGGTTTAAAGAATGGAATGGAAGCTAATATGGATGGAATAGAAGCTAAGATGGATGGTATAGAAGCAAAAATTAAAGACAACATGGAAGATTTGAAGATAGATTTGACAAAGTTGCTACAAGAAATGCTTACTAATGGCGAAAGGGTAGTAAAGGAAACTCGTGACGAGAACAAAAGAAATGTTAATCATGATTTCATAGACTCTAACATTGGATTGAAGATCCACTGTATTCCAAATATCGATATGAGGAAGTTTGATGGCAAGGATCCCGTAACATGGATACTACAAATGGAGCAATATTTCGATCTCCATAATGTGCAAAGTGCACAAAAGGTACACATTGCAACTTTACATTTGGAACCCAATCAGTTTGTATGATATCAATGGCTTTTCTCTCGTAAACAAATTGTCACTTGGGAAATTTTTATGGAAGAAATGATAGCACATTATGAGGATACAAAAAGCAACACCTTTTTTAGCCAATTGATAAATCTCAAACAAAATGGTTAAATGGTGGAGGACATTGAGGACTTCCAAAAATTGAATATAAGGGTAAAAGATATTCCAGAGGAGCATAGGATTGATGTGTTCATAGGGACTTTAAAGGATAACATCCAACATGAGGTTCACCTTTGGGAACCTGATTCATTGGAGAAGGCATTTATGTTGGTAAGAAAAATTGAAAGAAAAATTATGGCAACAAGGAAGCCTACCACTCACAACTATAAAGATGGAAGTGTTGTTTCCCCTAGCCTTCCACAACCTACAAGGTTGACACCACAAAAATTGGAAGAAAAAAGAGTAAAAGGGCTTTGTTACAATTGTGATAGAAAATACACTAAAGGTCATAAGTGTGCTGAGAAGAAATTATTTTTGATAGATTGTGAAGAGGAGGAAGAAAAGGAACAAGAAACATCAAAAGAAGAGGATATACACCAAGAAAAAACCCTAGAGAAAGAAGAAATGAATCCGACCATATCTTGTAATGCATTGGACAGAATTACCACTCCTCAAACAATCAAGATAGAAGGACATATCAAGAAGAAAAAGATAATAGTGTTGATTGATTCGGGTAGTACACATAATTTTATTCATTCTAAGATAGCCAAGGAATTGAATTGCTTCCTATATCCACCACCGGAGTGTCAAGCGATGGTTGCAAATGGAGGAACCATAAATTGCTCTGGAAAGTGCCATAATATCAAGCTATCCATGGCATAATATGTGTTGAATAGTCCAATGCTCTCCATTACAATGGGTGGTGTTGATGTTGTATTAGGAGTCCAATGGCTACAGTCTTTGGGTACAATAACTTTTAATTTTCAAGAACTTTTCTTGAAATTTGTTTTGGAAGGAAAGGAAATTGAATTAAGGGGTACCACAGGGAAATTGGGAAATATAATCATCTATAACGGCATGACAAAGCTTCTAAAGAAAGAACAATGAGGCGTAATTTCACAATTATGTTCACTAGAGGTTCCCACATTGGAATCATCTATTTATCCAAATCTCCAAAAAGTCTTAGACAATCATTCTACGGTATTTGAGACTCCCAAAGGCCTCCCACCCATTCTTGATCATGATCATGCTATTCATTTGATTCCAAGAAGTGTTCCTCCAAACATCAGGCGTTACAGATATCCTTATGCCCAAAAGAGTGAAATTGAATGTATAGTTGCATAAATGCTAGAGGCTAGTATAATTCAACCTAGTCAAAGTTCTTTCTTTACTCTAGTAGTATTAGTGCACAAGAAGGATGGATCATGGCGCATGTTTCCAGATTATAGGGAGCTCAACAAGCTCACTATTAAAGATAAATTCCCCATTCCTATCATTGATGAATTATTGGATGAATTCCATGGAGCAATTTACTTCACCAAGTTAGACCTTCATTCAGGATATCATCAAATCATAATGAAGACTAAAAACATTCCAAAAAAAGCATTTAGAACTCATGAGGGTTATTATGAATTTTTGGTCATGCCTTTTGACCTTACCAATGCACCTTCTACAACAAGTCTTGGAAGGATCATGTTCAACATGTTGACAAAGTGCTCAAACTATTGGGGGATAAACAATTATATGCAAAAACCTCCAAATGTTTCTTTGGAGTACAAGAGGTGGAATATTTGGATCATATTGTATCTCATGAAGGTGTTAAGGTAGACCCTAGAAAAATTAAATCCATTAAGGAATGGAAAACCCCCACATCCATAAAGCATCTGAGAGGATTTCCCTGGTTGATAGGGTATTATCACAAGTTTGTTAAGAATTATGGGAGAATAGTGGCACCTCTAACAACATTACTAAAGAAAGTTACATTTTCTTCGACTCCATAAGAAATGAAGGCCTTTGAACATCTTAAAGAGGAAATGTGCCAAGCACCGGTCTTAGCTATGCCAAACTTCACAAAAACCTTTATTGTGGAATGTGATGCCCCAGGAAATGGAATTGGTGTTGTTTTAATGCAAGAAGAAAGACCCATCACTTTCGAAATTCATCCAATCAAAGGAAAATATTTACGCAAAGCTATTTATGAGAAGTAAATGTTGGCAATACTACATGCACTTAAGAAATGTTGGCAATACTACATGCACTTAAGAAATGTTGACCTTACCTAATGGGAAGACACTTCAAGGTAAAAGCAGATAATGATAGTCTTAAATACTTTTTAGAACAAAGATTATCTTCAGAAGAGCAACAAAAATGGGTCACAAACATGTTGGGTTATCACTTTGAAATCATCTACAAAAAAGGGAAGCAAAATGTTGTTGCAGATGCACTCTCAAGAAAGGATGAGGATGTGGAAGCAATGCTTTGTTCCATTTCTATTATTGGATAAATGAAGCAAGGGATGAATGGAGTAATGGTGAAGAAGTGTGGGCACTCATTCAAAATTTGCAGCAAGATCCCAGTACA
This sequence comes from Pinus taeda, assembly GCA_000404065.3. NCBI lineage: Eukaryota > Viridiplantae > Streptophyta > Pinopsida > Pinales > Pinaceae > Pinus > Pinus taeda. Next base: position 150,856 of record APFE030713270.1, read on the forward strand.
TCTGATACATTTAGTTGGAAAAATGTTTCGTTATGGTACAAAGATCACTTATACTACTATAAGAATTCCCAACTCAAACAAAACATTCTTAGGGAATTGCACACATCTCCCTTAGGAGGGAATTCAAGATTTTTAAAACTTACCACAGGGTTAAGAAGGATTTTTTTTGGGATGGCCTTAAATATGATATTCAGAATTTTGTGGCGGAATGTTTGTTTTACCAACAAAATAAAGTTGAGACAATTAAGTCCCCAGGTCTATTACAACCTTTATCCATTCCAAGTCAAAGTTGGGAGGAGGTTTCAATGGATTTTATCATAGGCTCACCCAAGTCCAAAGGAAAGAGTGTCATCATGGTGGTAGTTGATAGGCTTACCAAGCATGCACACTTTTGTGCATTATCCATCCATTTAAAGCCAATACAGTTTCTACTACATTTATGGAAACAATTCAAAAGCTACATGGAAACCCAAAGATTATTGTAAGTGACAAAGATCCTACTTTCATTGGAAATTTTTAGACAAAATTATTTTCGTGTCTGGGTACTCAATTAGCTCATAGTTCATCTTATCATTGTCAATTTGATGGTCAAACTGGGATAGTGAACAAATGTTTGGAAGTATATCTCCGTTGCTTTGTATTTGATAAATAGACACAATGGGTCAAATGGTTTCCTCTTGCTGAATGGTGGTATAACACTTCCTTCCATACTGCAGCAAAAATGACCCCATTTATGGCGCTTTATGGATATCATCCACCATCCATAACATCATATTTAAGAGAAATTTCTAAGGTTCAAGTAGTGGAAGATCACATCGAGCATCAACTAAAAGTTCTCCAACTCTTAAACGATAACCTCACTTTCGCGCATAATAGAATGAAACAATAGGCAAATCAACATCGCAGCGAAAGAAGTTTTGATGTAGGTGATTGGGTATTTATATGGCTATAACCATACAAACAAATGTCCCTCAATCAAGATAAGAAGGATAATAAATTATCACCAAAGTATTATGGTCCATACAAGGTGTTGCAAAAGATTGGTACTTTGGGATACAAATTGGAACTTCCTGCATCTCTCGAGTGCACCCAGTTTTCCATTTTTCATGCTTAAAGAAGGTTATAGGTGACAAGCTCCCAATTCAAACAATATTCCCAAAGCTTCACGAGGAAGGAAAAATCATATTGGGACCTGAAGCAGTCATAGAAACAAGTACTTACCTGCAAAATCGATCAATTTCAAAGTATCTCATCAAATGGAAGAACTTACTTGCTGAAGATTCTACATGGGAGGATGAGAATTTTATACAGAAGCATCTAGAACTACTCAAGCGTTGAGGAAAACACTTTTTTCAAGGAGGGGGCATGTTAGGTCCCTATAATACTATTGTATTTTCTTATTATTATTGTCATTGTACCCCTTATTGTTATTATAGTGCCTATTTTGTCCCCATATTGTTATTATTGTGCCCCATAGAAGCCCACTATTGTTATTGTTGTGCCCTTACATTATTATTGTTATGTTAGCTATGGTTATATTGTGACACCTTAGACTGCTATATATAGAAAGGAGGTCTTGTCATTTGTATCATCAAATAATTGCTCATTTGTGTAATGTAAAGAAGGTTTCCCCCTCAAAGAGGCTACATTTTAAGTTGTTGATCTATCTCTTTCTTCTATTTTGTTAGTTGGTTGCATAACATGTAGATTTTGCATACCATATGGGATACTATTGGGTCATGTCGTCTGTAAGCAAGGATTGATGGTGGACCCTACCAAAATTGTAGTGATTATTAATATGGAGCCTCCAAATTATGTCAAACAACTGCAGATGACGTTGGCCACAGAGGATATTACAAGAAATTTATCAAGGCGTATGCGTAGATCATTGTGCCCATGGAAACATTGTTGAAGAAGGATGCGACGTTTTTTTTGGGAGGAGGACTGCCAGAAAATCTTGGATATTTTAAAGGAAAAAATGGTCACCACACCCATTTTAGTGTTCCATGACTGGAAGAAGGAGTTCCACGTCCATGTAGACATTTCCTGCATATCACTAGAAGTTCTGCTAACTCAACCATGAGAAGGTGATATCGACTATCCAATAATGTTTGCAAGTAGGAAGTTATTGAAGGAAGAGAAGAATTATTCAACCATAGAGCGCGAAGGACTTGCAATGGTGTATGCGCTGCATAAATTCATGGACCACTTGTTGGGTGCACACTTCAATATTTACATAGACCATTCTTCTCTGAAGTACCTGGTCAATAAGCTTGTGTTGGGGACAAAAATCTGTCATTGGTTGTTGCTCTTTTAGGAATATGAATTTGAAGTAATTATGAAGTTAGGGAAACTGAATGTTGGACCAAATCACCTCTTGGGGATTGATAATGGTGAAAAATCAACAAATTTAGAGGAAGGATTGCCTGACACAACTCTTTTTTGTGCGTGTCGTAGATGAACATTTTATATTCCACACAACAGAAGAAAGAATTGGTGGCCCAGGCTGCAGATTTCTCTTTTATTGCAAGATACTTGTATAAAATGGGGTTCGATTAAATATTGCGTAGGTATGTCCCAAAGTATGAATGAAAAATAATTCTCGTTGAAGCACCTGGAGGAGTTGTGGGAGGACATTATGTGGGAAGATAAAATGTTCTAAATATCCTATGCGAAGGAATATGGTGGATGACTATGCATAAGGATGCCAAGATCTATTGCAAGGCATGTGATGTTTGTCAAAGAACAGGGAGACCATCCCGAAGGGATGAATTACCCTTAAACCCACAGGTGTCATTACAATCATTTGATAAATGGAAAATAGATTTCGTAGGGCCAACTAAACCACTGGGAAAGAAGACAGGAGCCATATATATCATTATAACGACTGAATATTTAACAAGGTGGGATGAAGCGCAACCTATGAAAGGTTGTAGTGCGGCCACAATTGCGAAGTTCATATTCGAGTATATCTTGTCTTGGTTTGGCTGCCCGGAGATCTTGATGGGTGATAGAGGTTCACAATTCTTAAATGAAAAAAATTCTACTTTTCTCGAACAATTCTAGACGTATCACTAGAAGAGTATGTTGTATCACCTTGAAGCGAATGGCACAGTGGAAGCATTTAACAAAATCCTAGATAATGTCATAACGAAGATTTGTAGTGCGAAGAGGAATGATTGGGATGTGTGTGTATCAACTATTCTATAGGCGTATAGAACTACATGCAAGAAATTAACTGGACAAATGTCCTTCGGATTGGTTTATGGCCAAGAAGTTGTACTGCCGATGGAGTACATAGTGCCAAATTTGTGAATTGTTGCAATTATAGACAAGGCTAATCGAGACACCATGGAAGAAAACCTCACGTGGCTCATTGACATGGAGTAAGATCGTTTCTTGGTAGGTTTTCATCAACAATTGCACAAGGATCGTGAAAATGAATGGCATGATCGCCATATCAAACAATGCACCTTCAAGAATGAAGGCTTGGTATTGCTGTATGATAGTAAGTTCATGAAGTTTCCAGGGAAGTTCCAAACACATTGGCTTGGGCTGTATATTATTAAGGAAATTACAGAGGGAGGTGTAGTTCAGCTCGTGAAGTTGAATGGGGAATTATTTCTGGGAAAAGTCAATGGGAGGCAATTGAAGCTGTACAGGGGTGATCTTCCTATGCGCAATAACTATATGGCTGTAGGATAGTCTTAGTGCTCTGAGCATTTGCAAGGGAGCGTGAGACTTTAAAATACACTGCCAAAAGGAAGGATGGGTGAAGTGAAGGGGTTGCGTGACGAATTAAGGCAAAGCACAAAGGAAATCTACGACGAAGGTGTTGTGCTATGATGGTGGGTCCCACGCAGCTTGGCCAAAAAGTGACCGTTGGAAGTGTTGTACCTTAAGAAACCAATTTCTTGGCTGTGGATAAATTGTGCTTAAGACATTAATGATTATTGTTTGTTGTCACTTATTTTTCACTTTATTGTTTGTTGTATTCTTAAATGGAGGATCTGGAAAACGTGGTCTTTAACCCTTAATACATATGCGACCGAAAAATCTCAGAATGCCATTTGTTGCTAGATATAAATGACGAATGAAGAAATCTTGAAGAAGAAGTTTAAGATAATATGCTACTTAACATGGAACCTACTATTTGTCACTTAGAAGAATTATGAAAATGAGAACTGAATCATAGACAATATGTTGCTTGACATAGAAACTATTATTTGCAACCCTTGGAGAAGTTAAATATAATATGTTGCCTTACACAAAAACTATTATCTATAACTTAGAAAGGAAGATGAAAACTTCAAGTATAGGAGCACTCTTTTAACGGATTTTAACTTTATCGACATAAGCAAATAAAGACTGACAACTTCATTACTATACTTGAAAGAAGAAAACATAAGATGACACATGACAGAGAAGTTACAAAATTATACCCAACAATTCATGGAAACTTATGATTCTTTCATTAATCAATGGCTATATCAGGACTATAGTGGCTTAGTCTCCAGGTTCTCCAAAATTCGAACCCCCATCTCTGTAAGTTTTCCTCCTTTTATAACATTTGTGAAACAATTGCTGATCTTTGAAACTATCAAACTACTAAACTGTTTCTCTAACTATCTGAAGTAAAAGCTATTATAGAATTTTACTCAGAGGATAAAAGACACCTCAAAGAACATGAAATAACAGGAAAATAACTGAATTTAGAAGATGACGATAACTACTGGCTTGCTCTATTAATTGGCTCTTAAGTTCCTCTATGGATGCTTTAATAATGCTTAATCCGCTTTAGCTGTAATGAACTGTGTTTGACTTGAGTAAACCTGGGCTTATGCATGTATCAGGGGCATTTCAATTGGCCAAAATACTAAGAAACTCGACCAATTGCCTTTTCTTCAAATTTGGCTTTAATGCTAATTTTTCCTTTATACAACGAAATTAATGCAAACCTTTGGTTTACTGTGGAACCCAAAAAGAATTAACTTTGTTTCATAACCCATCGGGTCCACCCATTCAATACTCCATTGACTTTCCATCGCAGACCGCAATTGGCTTTCAATTGGTGTATTAATCCAAAACTTAACAATACATGATATAACTGACGTGACAAGGAAATTAAACATAATATATGTAATATCGGGTCCGGAGTATCGCATATCGCAACCATATACCCAAACCTTAATGATTTGCGATATGGTGGACATGTTGAGTTATAAAAATAACATATAAACTATATAAAAGGCGCTCTGTGTTATTACGGACCCGCTGGCATTATGAACGCAATATATATCTTTTCAGGTCCGTCATCACAAATTGCGATCGGCGGAACCCATATGCATGTATATGAGGGACTTTACTATACAATGGACCTGCTAGAACTTTACAACATAATATATATATGTTTTGGGTCCACCTGTTTAGCGCTTTATTAACTTCTCACTGTATTTTCTGATTGTGATTTAATCGCATCGCTAACGCATATATATCGGGTCCATTCTACACTATAGATTTCAACCCCAGGATTCGATGGCTGGCATCAATTTCGGGTGGACTACTTGCACGAGAGTTACCCACCCGAAATGAGCAGTTTTTTTCACTCCTCTAGTTGCTACGTGTCAACCATTGAATGGAATCGGGTGCTTTCCTCTAAAAACCACATACGATTTTTCATTTGCCTGAAATCCCTCTTATAGCTTTAAAATCACCCTTCGTCTTAGTTAATGCCCTGAATTGATTCACTTCCGATGACTGTAGATCTTCTACCGTCGATGGCTCCAATATAACACTCCTAGTCTGACACGATTTGACTTGATCGCATGGGCCGATTCTTTAACAATTGTTTCCTTTGTGACTTCGATATATAATAAATAAAATACTTCATTTCTTTTAGAGTTTTTACATGTAAAGAAAGTAAGGTAGCTTCATTTAGGTTGAACCCCTGCAATGATTTTAGATCACGCATGGTGATAAAAGTGATAAATAAGCTTAAACACAATATAAGCTACAACATCTGGCTCCAAATAGGGATAGTGCTTCTGCCACATAAGCACTAAGAATTGTAGATTAGTGCCTTCTCCTCGGGAATGGAGTCATACATTACTTCGCCAAACTTAACTGTGTAAAATTTTTTATAGTGAACCCATGCCAATATCTGCAGCGATAAAATGCTTGCGCTTTGATAGAAAAATATTGAGAATCATAGATCAGTATCCTTAGTTGGGCATGGAGTCCAAAATTGTGAAAACTCTGAAAATTGACAAACTAGAACCTGACAATCTTGAAGTCTGACACCTCTGCAAACCAATTTCCAACTGGGAAAGTCACCCTTATTCATCAACTAATGATTAAACTGAAGAACTGCAACTGAAAACCAATTTCTCAACACCTGAGCTTATTTATGTACAAGTTCCTACATATGTACATGATTGATCTCCATTAGGTGAATTCAATCTTCTAATGGTACCAGGTTAGTATTTGGGTGCTTCATCTAGAACCATTTTGCTAGTGAAATTTTAAAAAACAATTCATCCTGAACAGAAAATAAACTATCCATAAAAGCAACTCACAACAAAAATTAGGAGTATATCCATAGAATGATATGTGTAGACTGCTGATAAATTCTTCCATGTAATTTGCCACATGATCTTCAAAAGTATAAGAAAAAATATGTTCTTGATCAACTCCAAAAAAGAAATTCTCTATGTATGAAGGTTCTTGCTCGATTAAACCTTTTGTTAGGATAATATGTTCAATAGAACGATCAACAACATCTTTAAGAAAATGATCTATGTCACTTTCGTGTCTCCACTTTTCATCTTTAAGCTTTGTTTGAAAATAATTTGTAATTATAACCTCAGGAAGAAAAAAAAAAATTTTCACATCACTATATGACATATGGTCAACTTCAAATAGATTGTTTACCTCTGATCCATGGGAATCCTTATATTCTTCAATGCAATGATATATAATCTCTTTATCAGCTTTCTTTTTACATAAGATAGCCTCTTTTGCTATGATAGATGGCTCAATATATTGTTGTCCAACATATCCCACTTGCTGACTTCTTCCTGTATGTTCAATACCCAACTGATGAACTTGAAGAGCTTTGTCCTGTTCCCCATTTAAACCATTTTGACTATAAATAGGAGGATCATCAAATTTAACAAAATAGGAACTCTGGGGATTTACTTACAACTTAATTATTTCTTCCTCTTCTCGACTGCTGAGCAGAAATTCTTGATGCATGTTTGAACTTTCCTCCATCTGAATACTCTCTTGATTTGCTTGGAACAGAGTCAACCAATTCTTTGCTTGGGGTATTATTGGAGAGAAATGTTTTATAAACTTCTCCACATCATTTTGAGAAAATGACGCTCGATCTGCTTGGAACATAGTCAACCAATTCTCTTCTTGGGAGATTATTGAAGAGAAATGCTTTATAAACTTCTCCGCATCATTTTGAGAAAATGATAGTTCCTCGCTTTCAGAGATTTGCTCATAGTTAATTTGGCTATAGCTTCTCTGAATGCTTGATATATTATCAACAAGATCATTAGTTTCCTTAATAGGATTATCTTGAGCTTTAAAGTTTCTTTAAAATCATAATATTCACAACAACCTTAAAAGAGAAACTTGTGTGGATAATAAGTTCTACAATAAGAATTGAATACTAAATGGAAATATTTCAAAGATGAAATGCTTGAATGAGGCAGAGACTTGAACCAAACCCTAGGTTCTTGGTCTAAAAAAAAAAAACAACTTCATCTTCACATCTTCATGAATGATGCCTTGCTGCTCCATGAATTCATGAAACTCTTGGAGATGTTGACCTGGATCTTCATATTCCTTTCTACTGAATTTCGGAAGATACTCATTCCACGTATAAAATGTAGGTATATCATGAGGATAGCCAATGATCCTAGTAAAATCAAATGGATCAAATTTATGGACTAAGAATGCAGGGAGATCCATTAAAACCCAAAAAAGAAAATTTCAAAGTGTAGTGGAGTCACCAATTAATGTTGTAAGTGAAAATCACAGGTGTGAATGTACAACCAACTGCTGAAACTTGTCACTCTCAACAATTAGCTTCAAACTTAATAAACCTAGGGAAAAGTGTTCTTATTCAATTGTTTTGCAGGTTGTGGTTCTTGCTATTATGGAGTCGCCTTTTATTGCTTTTATTCAAAACAGTCAAGTATTTCCTCCTCACTGAACAACTAGAGGAAAATCTTAAAAACCTAGGGAAAATTGTTCTTGTCTTCTCTCCCTGGCAGCGGCGCCAATTAATGTTGTAGCTTAAGAAACCAATTTCCTGGCTATGGAGAAATTTTGCTTAAGACATTAATGATTATTGTTTTTTGTCACTTATTTGTCACTTTATTGTTTGTTGTATTCTTAAATGAAGGACCTGGAAAACTTGGTCTTTAACCCTTAATACATATGTGACGGGAAAATCTCATAATGCCATTTGTTGCTAGATATAAATGATGAATGAAGAAAGCTTGAAGGAGAAGTTTAAGATAATATGCTGCTTAACACAAAACCTACTATCTGTCACTTAGAAGAATTATGAAAATGAGAACTGAATCATAGACAATATGCTGCTTGACACAAAAACTATTATCTACGACCCTTGGAGAAGTTAAAGATAATATGCTGCCTTACACTGAAACTATTATCTATAACTTAGAAAGGAAGATGAAAACTTCAAGTATAGGAGCACTCTTTTAAGGGATTTTAACTTTATCTACATAAGAAAATAAAGCCTTGCAGCTTCATTATTATACTTGAAAGAAGAAAACATAAGATGACACATGAAAGAGAAGCTACAAAATTATACGCAACAATTCATGGAAACTTCTAATTCTTTCATTAATCAACAACTATATCAGGAATGCAGTGGCTTAGTCTCTAAGTTCTCCAAAATTTGAACCTCCATCTCTGTAAGTTGTCCTCCTTTTATACATTTTTGAAACAATCGCTGATCTTTGGATCTGTCAAACTACTAAACTATTTCTCTAACTATCTGAAGTAAAAACTATTATAGAATTTTACACATAGGATAAAAGACAACTCAAAGAACATGAAATAACAGGAAAATAACTGAATTTAGAAGATGACGATAACTACTGCCTTGCTCTATTAATCAGCTCTTAAGTTCCTTTATGGATTCTTTAATAATGTTTAATCTTCTTTAGCCGTAATGAATTGTGTTTGACTTGAGTAAACCTGGGCTTACGCATGTATCAGGTGCATTTCAATTTGCCAAAACACCAAGAAACTCGACCAATTGCCTTTTCTTCAGATTCAGCTTTAATGCTGATTTTTCTTTTATACAACGAAATTAATGCAAACTTTTGGTTTACCACATAACTAAAAAAGAACTAACTCTATTTCATAACCCATCGGATCTGCCCGTTCAATACTCCATTGACTTTCCATCGCAAATCGCAATCGGCTGTCAATTGGTGTATCAATCCAAAACTTAACGATACACAATATAACGGATGCGACAGGAAAATTAAACATAATATATGTAATATCGGGGCTGGCCTATCGCATATCGTAGCCATATACCCAAACCTTAACGATTTGCGATACGGTGGACACGCCGAGTCATAAAAATAACATATAAACTATATAAAATGCGCTTTGTGTTATTGCGGACCCGCTAGCATTATAAATGCAATATATATCCTTTCGGGTCTGTCATCAAAAATCGCGATCGATGGAACCCATATGCATGTATATAATGGACTTTACTATACAGTGGACCCACCAGAACTTTACAACATAATATATATATGTTTCGGGTCCACCTGTTCAACACTTTATTAATTGCTCACTGCATTTTGTGATTGCGATTTAATCACATCGCTAACACATATATATCGGGTCCATTCTCCACCATAGATTTCAACCTCGGGATCTGACGATTGGCATCAATTTCAAGTGGGATACTTGCACGAGAGTTACTAGCCTGAAATGAGCAGTTTTTTTCACTGCTCTAGTTGCTACGTGTCAACAATTGAATGGAATCGGGCGTTCTCCTCTAAAAACCACTTACCATTTTGCATCTGCCCAAAATCCCGCTTTTAGATTTAAAATCATCCTTCATCTTGGTTAACGCCCCGAATTGATTCACTTCCGATGACCGTAGATCTTCTATCATCGAGGGCTCCAGTATAATGCTCCTGGTCTGACACGATTTTATTTGATCACATGGGCCGATTCTTTAACAATTGTTTCCTTTGTGATTTCAATATATAATAAATAAAATACTTCATTTCTATTAGAGTTTGTATATGTAAAGAAAGTAAGGTAGCTTCACTTAGGTTGAACCCCTGCAATGATTTTAGATCATGCATGGTGATAAAAGTGATAAATAAGCTTAAACACAATATAAGCTACAACAAGAAGCACTGTAGTTGATTGGATGACGATTTTTCCATTAAAAAGAGTAAGGGGGGAGCATTTAAAATGTATATATTTGGAAATCTGCTATAAAAAACGTATTAATGATAGGGAATTAGAGGGAAGGAACATATTTGAATTCAAATTGAGCTTTAAATATGGCATCTCACTCCACATTCAAAAACTTTGCTTCCTGAGAATTTGCTTTAAGCTATTGCACTTTCAATTGTGTCTAGAAGAATGCTGCATGTCTGATAAGGATTGTGAGAGAGTTATTTCATAGTTGGGATTTGCCAATTTTCTTGATTGGCAGTGCGAGATATTCCTTGAGAGAATGGCTGCAACAAAACTTGAGACCGAGCCAGCCCAACCTGTACCTATAGGGTTTCCTACTACTGTGCCTAGGTTGCCAAGGCCTAATCCATCTGCTTCTACGACAGTAGGTAGGAGGCAAAAGAAGCCTCATCAAGTACTGGTGCGAAAATCATCTCGGAAAAATCTAACAGAAATCTGCCAGAAGGGAAAGATGGATAGGTCCAAACAATCGACGTAGCCCCTAGACTTGGATGAGGAAGAACTGCGCGAGGGAGTAGAGGAAATTAATGTAGAGGAGGTTGAGCCAATGACTCGGCTACCATCGTATATACCACCTAGAAAATCCATGACGAAAGTGACCAAAGACCTAGATTCCATGAAGTTTGTGGTCTCCACACCCTTGATGCCAGAGAAGGTGGTGTTTGAGGGCAATTTGCTGACCCGTATACCAAACTTGAAAATGGAGGATTGGGACTTGGGTGACCATGAGAGGTTTCCATAATTGGTGTCAAGTAAGTAACTAAAGAAGGTTTACTATGAAGAGTCGGACATCACACACCTTGAACCAATGAAATGGGTGGCTAGAGTTTGGGGCGCGGGGCTCCTAAATATGTTGTGGGTGTCGCATGTCAGTCACACCACTATTAATACAGTCTGTGTATGCCAATTGTTGATGTTGGTGCACGATGGGTGCCTCTGGTTGGGCAGATCCATCCCGATCACTAATATATTGATCTACATAATAACATTGATGCCATACCAAGGAGTTGACCTTGTGTAGGCATTTGTAGGAAAATCAGAGGAAAAGAAGTTGGTGGACTAAATGAAGAGTGATTTTGGCCTAGTCAAGAAGTTGCGGGTACTCCATTCAGTCAATCTCAGATGGTGCGGTGCAATTTTTTGCACAAATCTTGGCTGGTAAGATCATGAGGAAATGTCACGCCAATGCAGTGCCGATGCCATTTGTATCTTTGGCTGCGCTGTACACCAAAGGATTTCAGTATAATTGGGCTCAATATTTATGTCATGAATTCTTGGAGGATTGTAGAGAGGTCCAGGATGAGGGAAAGGAGTTCCACTATGCTTGGTTGTTTTTATTGATCATGTTAGTGGCCTAGAGGACGCCCAAAGAGAATCAGTTCCCTCAGTAGGACTGGGATCTACCTGAGGGTACAAATTTTTCTTCGCTATGGGCTACCAAAGATGGTAATGTTCGAGTCAGAGCTCAGGATGGTGATTAACCAACACTGAAGGTTATCAACAAGTTTTCACAAGAAATATGTCAATGTCGCTGATTTCAAGGAAGATTTTCATAATTTGCACATCCATGCAAAGAAAGACGCCACAGGCGCATGGCATAAGTTGCAATACCTGGTCCCTGAGGATGATATTTTGGGGATTGTCATCAAATGGCCAACTGACTAGCTAACCCCCTCTCATGCTGATGCAAGAACTAGTAAGGTTGCTGAAGGTGAAGCAGCGTAGACCACATAAATGACATCAGTGGAAAATAAGAAGGAAGCATAGAAGGCTTCTGATAAAGAGAAGGTCACAACAAGAGAAAGGTCGCACAACAAAAGGAAGCTGCTACAAAGGTGAAAGAAGTGGCTACCAAGGAAAAAGAAGCCATAAAAGAAAATACTATGTCACAGGACACCATTGACCTTGACGAGTTAGACACTGAGCACATGGACGTGGAGGAAGAGATAAAGGGAGAAGAGGAAGGGGGCACAAGCTTGGAGTCCCCCTTCATCATCAATAAAAAGAATAAAAGGAGTTCGATAGGGTTGCACAAGAAGAAAAAATAAGATAAATCAGTGAGTGTGACGGCTTTGATCCTCACATAGGTAGACCGAGATGAAATTTGGGATGTGTTCTGTGATGCAACGATGGATCTTTGAGGCCACTTTGAAGAGCAGTACCATCAAATACTAGGAGGTACAACAAGGCCTGCAGGAATTGTAGGTCCAAACAGGTCATATTCAAGCAAGCATAGGACAGGTGATCCAGAAGCAAGTGAGCCTGAAACAAGCGAGCGGATCAGCCTTGGAAGTAGAACTCACCCTGGATCTCTGCACAATACAACTACCAAGGGGGTCCCTACATGTTGATATACTCGAAGGTAGGGTACACCTACTACATATGAAGGAATTGAGTGTGAATCTGGTGATGCATCCCATTTAGACTTTGCACGAGCTGCGCCAAGAGGTGTCTGACGAAAATAGAATTTGGGAATCTATGAGGTAAAAATCAATAATAAAAAATCTTTGAGGAAAAGGTGCCGACCCTCAAGGAAAAGGAGGAGGTAATGATGTGAAGTTAGCAGCTAGAAACATCAATAACACATGCCTATAATGAGCTTCCCGAGCTTGAGATTAAGGCAGAACCGGCCCCTACGGAGAAGATTCAGAATCTAGCTTTTGTAGTAAGGGAGTCACTGGTAGAAATTAGCAAAGTCATGTTTGATCTATAGCTACAAATATCTGAGCTACAACTTAAGCTACAACCCACTACCCCTCAAGAAGTCAGAGAGAAACATGAAGCTGCTATTAAGGAAGACATGGCCACCTTGGAAGCTACAGTCAAGGGCTGCACTCAATTGTTCGAACATGCCATGGAATTAAGGACCTCCCTATAGGAGGATCCAACTCTGTAGAGGATTGAATTGAACATTAGAGATAAGCAGAGATAATTTGATGAAATCAGGTCAACAACGTGAACCTTAGAACCCGTGTAAAGGTTCACCAGGTTATAGGAAGGCAAGCTCATCCATAGTGAAATTGATGAGTTGTGTCATAAAGAAACTATCATCTCTTCAAGAACGCATCCTTGGGCAGATGAGGCCAATCAGTTAACACTATCAGTGCAGGGCAAGCTAAAGGCCATGCAGAAGACACATCAAATAGTGGGTCTCGCAGTCAAAGGTCCAACCATAGAGAAATTGGTTGAAGAAGTCTGCTAGGCCGCTGCTTAGGGGAAAGTAGACCTGTAGGTTTTGAAGATTGAATTCAGTGAGATGCAAGTGAAGATCAAGGTGCCACCCGTAGAGTGACTCGAGGATGAGTCACGACTTTGTGTTGGGGACCTGTTGCGACAGGGTCCCCTGGGGTTCATTTTGTAATAATTTTTGTTATTTTTGTAAAGTCTCTGCATTTTGAGGAGCGGAGTGCGAAGGTCATTAGAAGTCAAAGGGGCTTTAGGAAGGTCAAAGCCCCTTAGTATGTTAGAAGTTAAGATGTTTTGTGACCCACCCATGGTTCACAAAGCATGGTATTGTAATGAAAGAAGCTATATAAAGGAGTCATAGTGAGTCATATGAAGTAGTTAATAATTGAAGATCTATGTATGGGAAAGTGATCTAAGGCAAAAGAGTCTGTTTTATGTACTTAGGTGAAGGGGAAGGTTTCTGCAGCTATGTGCGTAGAACCTTAGTAAGCATGTAGTTGAGTGTGTGGAGCCTTATAGTTGCGTGTTCAGGGAAGAAAGAGTCTGTAACAAAAAGATTGAACATAATAAAGACTATTTTGAAGCAACATCTGTGTATTTGTGCCTTTATGTTTACTTCTGCAATTTCTATTTATTCACTCTATTTTCTATAATTATTTTAAGAAACACTTAATTTATGTGTGAAATTAGTAGATCTGTTAGATCACTTATAGAGCACAAACAAAATTTGAGCACCTCAAGGAGGTGATGAGAAATTTTCTGGTGTTGGCTTTACCCAATTTTACACAGCCATTCACCTTGGAGTGTGTTGCATCAAGTGAGGGCATTGGTGTAGTGTTTTCATAGGGAGGCCACCTGATACGTTTTGAGAGTTAGAAGCTCCTTAGTCATGAGAGGTTGTATTCTATCTATGATAAGAATATGTTGGCCATCATGCATCCGTTAGCAAAATTCCAACAGTACTTAGTGGGAAACAAGTTCGGAGTGAAGATTGATCATAATAGTATTCGTGAGTTTTTGGAGAAGAAGGGCCTTAATGAGAGGTAGCGGATGTGGTTCAGTAGGACTCAAGCCTATGACTACGACATAGAGTATGCCAAGGGAAATAAAAACATAGTGGAAAATTCCCCATCGAGGAGGTTCTCAACACTTTCAATCATGAGCATCTGCCATGATTGGAAGGCACAACTTTTAGAGGAGTACTCCAAGGATCAACATGAATGTGAGATATCGGATGGTACTCATGGGGATTAGCATTACTAGGTGATTGATGATGTCATTTACTACAAGGGGCACATATATATTGTACCTAGGTCATAGTTGAGGGAGAATATTCTTTGTGCAACCCACGATTCACCATTGTCAGGACATCAAAGGTTCCTCAAGACTTGCAAGATAGGTAGGGGTGTTTCACTTGGAGGGGCCTCAAGGGGGGAGGTGTTGAGGCATGTACAGGAGTGTGAGGCATGCTAAAGGAACAAGGGGGAGTTGACTCATCCTGTGGGGTTACTATAACCGCTTCCCATTTCGGAGGGGAAGTGGGAGAGCACCTCGATGGATTTCATCACAGGACTCCCTATGGTGCAAGTTTGTGACTGTATCTATGTGGTAATGGAATGATTGACGAAGTATGCCCATTTCTTTTCTATCCTCACCAAGAATGCTACTTTTCAAGTTGTGAAGTTATTCTTCAGGGAGTTTTCCAGTTGCGTGGTCTCACCAAGACCATAGTCAGTGACAATGGAAGCAGCTTCATGGGGGGGCTTTTTGGTAGGAGCTCTTTAGGCTAGTGGGCACAAATCTCAATCCTAGTACCATCTACCACCCCTAGACAGATGCAAGGATCAAGATAGTTAACAATCGGTTGGAGTGGTATTTGCGGAACTATGTGACGGGGAAATAGTGAGCTTGGGAGAGATGGCTACACTTGGGGGAGTATTGCTACAATATTACCTATCGCATGTCTATTGGTATGTCACACTTATGAGATTTATATGGATATGATGCTTTATCTTTTTTTAACCTTGTTTTTGGAGACAATTGGGGCTCAAAGGCTAAATATTGGATAAATGAGAGCCAAAAAATCCTTAAGGCTCTCAAAGATAATTTGCAAACAACCCAAAATCAACAAAATATGTATGCAGACAGGGATAAGGTTGAGAGACATTTTGAGGTGTATACTTGATTTTTTTGTATTTCTAACCTTACAGGCAATCCACACTAAAGCTAAAGGGGGTCAAGAAGCTACAAACTTGTTTTTATGGGCCCTACAGAGTGACCAGGAGGATTGGTTGTTGGCATAGGGTCGCCTGGGGTCAGTTTTGTAATAATTTTTTTTATTTTTGTAAAGTCTCTGTATTTTGAGGAGAGGAGCACGAAGGTCATTATAAGTTAAAGGGGCTTTAGGAAGGTCAAAGCCCCTTAGTATGTTAGAAGTTAAGATGTTTTGTGACCCACCCATGGTTCAAAAACCATGGTATTGTAATGAAATAAGGTATATAAAGGAGTCATGGCGAGTCATAGAAAGTAGTTAATCTTTGAATATCTATGTATGGGCAAGTGATATAAGGGAGAAGAGTATGTTTTCTATACTTAGGTGAAGGGGAAGGATCCTACAACTGTGTGCGTAGAGACGTTGGTAAGTTTGCAGCTAAGTGCGTGGGCCCCTGTAGCTGTGTGTGTAGGGAAGAAGGAGTCTGTAATAGAAGGATTGAACATAATAAAGACTATTTTGAAGCAATATCTATGTATCTGTGCCCTTATGTTTACTTATGCAATTTATATGTATTAGCTTTGTTTTATGTGATTATCTTAAGAAACACTTAATTGATGCGTGAAAGTAGTAGATCTATTAGATCACTTGATGTTATGAATGTTTTAAGAAATCGATGCAGGGTTAGGAGCTGTTATTTGTAAGTTATCTTAATTTCCTCATTTCAAGGGTTAAGGTTCATGAAGGTCAGAATAAGACCCTAGAAGTAACAAAAAACCATGACATAGATATCTAGATGTAGAAACCTGGTTCTTTCATCCCCCAATACTGCCTCGAGTGAGACTACAACCTACGCTACACAGGTTATTCCTAAAGGGGCCAACAGAGTAGGATTTTGTTGGTTGGTGCGGCTAACTCTGAACCTAGGTCCAGACCCCCTTAAGCCAACATTGGTGAGGTGGCAAACAAGTTAGAGCTTCCACTTGGAAGCATAGTGCATAACATTTTCCATTTCTCATGCCTCAAGAAGTTATTGGGACAACATGTGACAACAACTATTGAGCTACCTCCATTTGATGATGATGAGTATCTAGTTCTTGAGCCTGAGGCTATCTTGGACACTAGGGAGAGGAGATTGAGGAGTAGAGTCATCAGGGAGTTTCTAATTATGTGGAAGAACTTACCTAATGAGGATGTCACTTGGGAGAATGAGTATATACTTCAACACCCATCACTACAGTTGCTTGAGGGTAAGCACATTTTTGGCAGGGAGGACTGTGATATTCTGACTTAGCACTATTATTAAGTGAAAATAATTTTTTCCTCAATTTTGATAATTTGTCTTTAACTTAGGAGAAGTGGACTGGTGGACCCCACTTGTAATTTTTGTTAAGGGAGGCTCTGACATAGGGGGAGAAAGACAAATCGATTTCTTAGTGGATGGTTGGGGCCGCCTGCCAAAAGGGAAATACACACTCCTAGTCAATTCACACTCTTGGAGGGAGAAAGGCAAACATAAATCAAAGCACCGAAACCACAAGGGAGAAAAAAGGCTCAAGGATAAATAAGAGAAGCTAACATCATTTTGGGGCTTTTTTGAACCTTTTCTAATCGAAGCTACCTAGCACACTTGAGTTGTTGAGAAAAGTCTACAAGTGTTGTTCAACACACGAGATTCTCAGGCGATAATCTCACCCTACCTTCGGTGGACTTCAATTTCTAGCCCAAGGAGGAAGATATACATTATTTGGGAGTTGTTCTAGGTTTTGCATTAGGCATTTCATGGGAATTATTCAGCAGTCTAGGCATAGGAGAGAACACACACTTCTTGGGAGAGTTACTTGTAGATCAACAAACTTGTTGGGATTTTCGAGAGAGCATTTCACCATATTTTGTTGAAGATTTGAAGTGCTAGGGGGGCGCATTTTTGTGGAATTTTTGTTGTAGCATTGACATCATTTCATGGATTGCATGGGCCTACATAAAGAAAATTTATGGGCCTCACATGGGAGCTGGGTGGATATACTTTGAGGGCTAAAATGAGCTCTAATTTTCAAAGGCATACAGAGGGGATTTTTGGTAGCATTTACCATCATTTTTGGGGAGTTGAGTAGTGTCATTTCCTGGTGGGTCAAATTACCCAACGATTAGAGGAGCATGTGGAAATTGGGGTAAATTCAAAGGTCATAACTAGGACAAACCCTTTCTCAGTTTTGGTGGGTTATTTGAGGAGAGAACAAGGTTAATTTCTCAGAATTTTCTAAGCATTGGAGGAGGGCCAAACAATAGATCCTTACCAACCAATAGTGCAATTTTCTAGAGCTAGAACAGATCTATTATCACCAAAAAAATGATCATCTAGTCTAATTTACTAGATGGATCGAAGTACACCATGTAAAGCCAATTTTACCATAGTAAAATTGCTTTCACTATGAGAAATTACTTAATAAACCACCTTTGTTAAATGATTTATAATTAAACCCATGAATAATAATTAAACAAATCACTATTTATTTGATTTTCTTCTAGGAATAATTAATTAAACCATTGTTCAATTATTATTCTTTGTCATATTTGACCCAATCATGAAAAATCAATAGTTAATTATTAATTATCTTATTTTTCCTTAGGAATAATTAACTAATCACTAATTAATTCTTATTCCTTGTCAAATTTGACTAAATTCCTTAGGAATAATTAAATAAATCATTATTTGTTTATTATTCCTTAACCAATTCCTTGAGATGATAAATAAATATTTATTTTTATATATTTCTAAATAAAAGTTTAAATACTTTTTCCCTCCTAACCAAATATAATAAAATATTCCAAATGGTTATTCCAAGAATGGGGTTAATAGTATTTTATTATTGCTCATTATTCGAGGATAACTCAACATTTTTTTATAAATAGTAGGGTTTTCCATTCATTATTCACTTTTGATTATTTTCATTGTTGCACTCATTGTTGTAACTCTGATTATTTTCATTGTCCACCGCCATTTTTCTTCCATTTAAGTTCCCATTGAGCTCAAACATTTCATTCGCTGGGTTTACACATTATAGAGGAGAGGGACTCTATCAAAAAGCTGAAGACGTTTGAGGATAGCCAAGAACCCATCCCATAGAGGGGGTCTGGTAACATTTATTTGTTCCCATAGGTGTCATAATAAAATCTATTATTTGTATGTTTGGTTTCCATTGGATGATTGGAGTTATTAGTATTTCTTTTTGTTGTTTAACTGTGATTGTAGCATAGATTAGGACTTTGACAGACTTTGTTTCTCTTAGTTGTTGTAGATATACAATGTTTAGTAGCCATTTATATTGTTGAGATTGTTTGTCATCCACGGTCTTAAGTGGGTTCTTTTCGTACATCTTTGAGAAGAAAACACTACAACAAAACTGGCGACTCCACTGATTTTATACTTCATATCCAGAAACCTAGGTGACCTTCAATTTTTAGCTTAGGGTTTCTTCTTTCTTTTAGTCTCTTAATTTTGTTTACTAACAATTTAACCCTAGATCTGTTAAATTTCTGACTTCTGCAAGTTTTCTGATCTTTTATGCAAGTCACAGGAACCAGCCGCGATAGAGATGAAATTTTTTTTGTGATATTTTCCAATCGAGAATCAAGGAGAATAAATCACGCTTTCTAGCCCAAAAAGTGCAATCTCACCTGAAAACAAGTCATTACATGTGATTTTAGGGTTTTTCGGGTTTTTATTAGATCTGTTTCTGGGTTTTTCTGAGAGCTATCTGCTAGGTTGTTTGAACTCTGTCTCATCCCATTTAGGCCTTGATATGCTATGATTTACTCTTCGAAGTGGAATTTAGCCCCTTGGGGCTTCTAATACGCTTCCATATTTACATGAGAAGTTTGGTTGAGTGAGTAGTCTGAGTTTCTGCAACACTTTCAACCATATTTTCTAGATTGTACCCTTCTGTTTCAAATCTATAAAGATAGGTTGTCACCATCCATAGTTTCATTTTAAACCTTGTTTGGTCATTTGCCTTATGGTCCCATCATTTCCTTCGTTTTTCGCCCATCTCTCTATCTTTTTGCAGTGATCTTCCTCTCTAGTTTTTTGCTGTTGGTGCACTACTTTCTAGCAACCTAGTGTCATTTGATCTCAGTCACATCGACAATTAGATATCTTGACCGTTGACTTAGCTACCAACCAGCACAGTGTTTGCAAACCCGGTTTGGGTGGGGTTTAGTTAATTGTTTTGGTGTTCATTTTCTGTTGTTAATTTCAGTTTATTTTTAGCAAGTTTTTTTCTTTTTTTACAAACATGATATGGGCTTAATCAATAAATACACTTGCACACACAAGCGCACCTTAAGCAAAGGGTTCTTAGTTTACACCACCAAGCCAAGAATTAACATAATAGTTTTATCTCCCCTCCTTGAGACAAAGGCATATTTTTGATCTCCCTTCACAATTTCCATGTCACGTGTGTCTGACCACCATTGCTCCACCAAGGCATTTGTCACAGAGACTATTAGGCCTTCACCCCCACATTCTGCTTGGGCATATTACCCCTTGTTGTCGGGTTTGAGTTCATAGCCCTTTGAGTCCCCATACCAACTCTTCTCTTGGTTCATTTGATTCCTCATCTGATTTCAAGCCTCCTTCACTGCATATCGTCACCATGTCTTGACCCACAGTTGGTGCAAGAAGCCAACCTGGTGTTGGCTCTGGTTCTATCCCGGTAGTCACATCAAGCGAAACAGTTTCAGGAACTGTTCCAGCAGCCTCCAGGCTCCCTTTTCTGGTTGGTTGAAGTCTAATGGATTTTAGCCAATTGATAAATGACCCAATACACCATGATGTTGGTTAGCCTGCTATGCTGACTAAGCTTCCCTTAGACATCCCAAAGTTTGAGGGTAATGTTGGGGAGGATCCTACCAACCATGTCCACTCCTTCCACATATGGTGTTCATCCAACTCCATTACCGATGACTCCATTCATCTTCGACTCTTCCAATGCACGCTTATTGGAGACATTGCAAAATGGTATGTAGACTAGCCCGCCCCATCTCATTCCATTTTTGTGATGCTTACTAAATCGTTCCTCTCATATTTCCAGTTACCTCTTCCGTACGACACTGGTATGGAGCTATTGACCTCATTCTGTCAATCCTCTGCCACTTGCCTTTTCAACCATGTTCAAGAGTGGCGTAGAAGGAGGAGCACATGTCGTGCCCCACCATTCGAAGACCATGTCTATCTAGATTGGTTTCTTAGAAGCCTTTTACCACCCATTGGAAAAGATGTCATGTCTCATTTTCCTCAGACTAAGGAAGTAGCTCTCCAAACCACTTTGAGATATGACCTAATTTATGTGCAATTCAGTTATGTCTATACTGTCATTCTAGACATCCCTTGTCCTCAAAGTGCCAATGCTCCAGGGGCATCTCACGCCATTGATAGTATCATTGGAACCTTTTCACATCCTTCACCATATACTTAGAAAAGTTATGGATATACATAGGGGGAATAAGTTCCTCTAACATTCATGCCCCTCATGCTAGAAAAATGTTTTTATCCCTCCAACTTGTTTAGCAAAACGTTTCTCCTCCTTATACACAACCGAGCACTCCAACCCCTTAAACATTAACGTTGTAGCCTCCCATGCATCCTTAGCCCCAACAGCCACCACGCCTGTCATGTGGAAAGAGTTATTTTTGCTGACAAAACTAACCTCCCTAGGAGTCTAAGACTCTCTAGTGACAAACAAGACAATTAAGAGCAATCCTTCTCTAAACATACATTATTCAATGAGAAACCAAGTGTTTTTCGATCCTACCTCAAGTCCAACGCTTGTTGCAGCAGTCCAGCCTCGTCGATCCAGATGAGCTCCTCCTTCACTTTGAAA
>APFE030713270.1:177365-190698 GCA_000404065.3 Pinus taeda
CAATGAAGACTCTCCTTCTTCAGGTGGACTTACTCTACTGCCTCCAGGAGTAGTTACAAGGATTTTCAATCCTTCGTAATGAGACGGGACCTCTTCAGGAGGATCACCCTGCAATCTACGGGATCACCTCAACAAATCGGCCACGGTAACAACTTCAGGAGACTCGCCCGGAAGTCTACGGGAGCGTCTCGGTGATTCAGCCACAGCTAAAAACTTTTAACTACTACACATGAAAACAAAATAAAATCTCAAGAAAACCACCTACATTCTCTAAAGAACCAATCAATTTTGAAACATACGCCTAAAGAATCTAGGGCGTCAAACCAAACACAAATAGTAAGCTTCCGGACCAAAACACTAGTTGGTGACGAAATCCAACCTTGTAGGATTCATTATAGAAATAGCGGGTGGAACAGTTACCCCGACAACCTGCTTAATGAATAGACTGGACCAAGTTCCTCCACTTTAACCGTCTTGAGTGAAGTGAACCCCCCAGAAAATCCAAGTGAGTCTAGCCGAGGTCTGCTCCAGGTACAGTGGGATCTTCCCTCCACCGTCACCTTGGGTAGAATCCTAAGATAATGGCCACTAAGGTCACCAACAGCAACAAATACACCTAGGGGAACAGTCTACGCTCCGACAGCACGCAAGGGCAGAGTATCAAACTCAATCCCCTTACCGGCTCCTTGACAATGGTTAATCCAATGTTTACCGATAAGTGATCCCCAGGCTCCTCGACAATGGTTAATCCGAGGTTTACCGTTTGTAATACGTGCGTGTCTGGCGTCGTTCCTAACAAGGGAGGATTGATCCCCTCACTGGTTCGGACACGAGCTCGTGCTTCTCCTTTAAGAGGAGCTTTCCCAGAGTATAAATGCAACAGTTGGGTTTATCCTACCACAAGATGAGCTACTTGTTTGGTTTACTGTCTTGGAGAGTTAATTACTCTCCTACTCCAAGACACTAGCCTGATCTACGTTGGTGTTTCAGAGCCCTAGAAATGTAAAAATTACTAGATGAATTTTAATTAAGCATTGTGTTATTAAGGCTGTTATTACTCAAATGGGTAAATGGATATGAAACCAATGGTGTTATGACCCGACTCAACTGAATGCAATCGAATATGATAATGTAATCTTTTCAATTCGATGAATCCTAATTAAAGTAAGGAGAGAGTTTCCATTCACTTCCAACAATGCAAAATTGATCACTAAGAGAAAATATAGTAAATTCTCTAATGCACTAATTTCATCAAGATAAACTAATGCAAATCAATTTCAAAACCCTTTTTTTATTTTTTGTGTAAATTCAAATCAAAGAAAACTGATCTAAATCTACGATTGATTTTTTAGAATGTCAACTATGCAATTGTAATCTACGCACAATTTACTTGAAAAGTATGCAAATGTAATCTATGCACATTTTTCATTCATATTCCGAAAAGGAGAATTCTAATTATGCAAATGTGATCTATGCAAGAGAATTCTCAAACACAAGATGATTCTAATGTAATCTAAGAACCAATCAAGTGCAAGTCGAGAAAATTGGGTGAGAGTTCCAAAGATCAAAAAATAAAAACACTCAAAGGCGATTAACACTCATACACAATTTAGCCCCCCCCGGCAAATGAGGGGGAAATTTTTTTGCAAAAACAAGAGCAAAAAGATGAAAAATTGTGAAAGGACTGAGAGAAACCTCCAAGTAATGACCAAAGGAAATCAAATCAAGAATTTCTCAAAAAGAGACTCAAAACACCCAATTGATGAAAGCTTAAAGCAGGAATACCAATGAAACTAGCCAAGATGAAAGCTTCTGACAGGTAACCAGTGGATCTGGGCAGAAATAAATAAACTATAAACAAAATCTAATGGGTAAAAAGGAAAAAATTGAAATTTTCTAAGCTTTTGACAGGGGTACGCAGGCAGCCTGTTGGCACAGGTGCGGCCACGCTCTGTGTACAAAGAAAAAGTGCGTACTAGTACGCACTGTACTTAACACAGAGGGTGCGTACTTCTCTCAAAATCAAGAAAAATAAAAACTAACTCAGCCCTAAGCTATTCCACCCAAATTCACAGTCAATCAGTCAAAAACTAGAAATAAACCAGAGTTTCTCAAATCAAAGCATCAATCAAAAGAGAAATCAATCAAATCCATGGATTCCCCAGTGGAGTCGCCAATTTGTCATGCGGAAAGAGTTATTTTTGCTGACAAAACTAACCTCCCTAGGAGTCTAAGACTCTCTAGTGACAAACAAGACAATTAAGAGCAATCCTTCTCTAAACATACATTATTCTATGAGAAACCAAGTGTTTTTCGATCCTACCTCAAGTCCAACGCTTGTTGCAGCAATCCAGCCTCGTCGATCTGGATGAGTTCCTCCTTCACTTTGAAACCTCCATACACTAACAATCAAACGGTTACATAACACCTGAATATTCCATAAAACAAAGAATATTCAACATATAGACCAAGGAGTATATGAAACAATTCATTAACAACAAATCATTGAGAAGAATGGACTTATTTGTATTAAGGAAACAAAAAAGAAACCATTACAACCTGAGCCTTGGTGTTGTGCAGGTTCCTCCCAGGGTCCAGCAAGAGTTTTCCTCTACTTTGACAAGCTCACCCACTTCCAAATGAAACAAGAAAGGATGGTAATCTCTCCTCACAAGCTTACAATGGAAGTCCTAATTCCAGCAGCATCTACCCTTTGGAATGTTTAGCTTTCAACTTCCCCTCCTTTGGCCGCCTGTATTTATATGTTCTAGAGGAAGTTATTCAGTTCCAACATCAATGGGATACTCCCTCTTTTGGATGGGGTAGCTCCTCTCTTGATGGGATAAGTCCTCTATCATAGGGATGCATGAACCATCTAGAGGCGCTCAATACACATCAAACACTCTTCTAGAAAGCTCTAGAAGTGACCACAAGTAACTTTTTTAAGATGAAACTCGCGCCTTTTGACCTTTACAGGAGTACGCACTCATCCCTTGGCTTATAGAGTGTACAAGTACGCAGGTACAATGAGCTTGGGATGCGTACACGCAGGAAAGGTAGAGAGAACATGCGTACCCAGAGATAAACATGATTTTTAATGACTTTCTCTCTTTTTTGAAGTTTGACAAGGAGAGCAGAGGTATAAGGCTTGACAAGGAGGATAATATGACTATTGATGGAGCCATATTAACTGCAGATAGTCATGGTGACAAATTTCAGTGTAACAACACCCTACGAGTTAAGTGTTTTCATAGCAGAGTGCAACCAATCCCCAAAATTCGAAGAAAAAGAATAAGGGGAAAGGTAACAAGGGTAACCCAGGTAATCAAGGTAATCAACCTAGTGAGCCCCAGGGGAACTAGCCTAACACCAGCAACTAGCAATAGGGGAGTCAACCCAAGTAGAACAAGGCTATTCATACAAAAAATCCTTGTGAATGTTGTGGTGTACATGGCCATTATACACTTTATTTTCCTCTCTTACCCTAGATGTGCCAAATGTGAGAAGCTCAAGCAGCTTCTAGAGGTGAACAATTGCCTCAGAATCCTGCGCCATCTCAACTGTCAGTGCTTACAAATACTTTCTCTCAGTAAGGATTTGTTGCTGCTCAACCTCAAACAGGTCAAGGAGCCCATCCCCCCAAACCTTCTGGTCCTGGTGACTATTAGATCCTTATGATGAATTCTAATGAGGTTAACCCCTCCGATATCAACCTGCAAACTTGGTCGCGTCAATATGATAAGCCATCGAACTCGTTCACCACTAAGTCCAAAACCAAATCATTTGTTGAACCTCTTACAACACAAAATGGTCTGTTACAAATCCCTCAACCTAAAGTTGAGGCCATTCCCAAGATCCCAAAGGGACCATTACGTCGTAACACGACTTCTAACCAAGTTGCCCATATGTACAATATAGTAGACGACTTGGTGCAATCACCTATCACCACGTTGATGTTGGAAGTACCTAGTCATGCCCCATCTCAAAAGAAATTTCTAATAATTGATTTAGGTGTAGTATATCCTTCTGATGATCGTTTGATTGTCTTCCCAGTTGATACATTAGAACATCCCCCATTGCCTTCATCTGTTGCTGTCTAGATACCAGTCCAAGTCCATAATGCCATCATCTCCCGATGCCTTATTAACAAAGGTGCATCCACCTATGTGATGCCTTCTACCATTTGGAAGCAACTTAAGTCACCTTAGTTGTCCCCCTCCACCATCACTTTGCGTGCTTGGGACAAACACACCTCCCAACCTCTTGTCATGTACCGCAACTACCCAGTGATTCTTGTAGGCAAGGTTGTCCATGTAGACATTGAAGTTATTGATGCCCCTTTAGATTACAACATTCTCTTCATTCGTAGTTACACATATTCCATGTCAGTCGTCGCATCTGTGGTTTTCCTCAAGATGTGCTTCCCCCATGAAAGGAAGATCGTTACCATCGATAAGTTGAATTACTACGAGCTGACATCCGTAAACTCCCCCAAGTCCATTTTCTTGTCGGTGTCAGATAAGCAGTCTCCAACTCCCCTTATCGGTGTTTCACCTAGACTCTATAAATATTCCTCATTGTTGGGTGCTTTCCATGGTCCTGCCCCTCTCATCTCAAAGCCTAACTCTTTGAGTGTTTGCATGTCACAAGCATCATAGGCTGCCCTCAAATAGTCTGGTACATCTGATCAACAACCAACTCCCAAGTACCCTGTTGTTGCCATCCCAACCGATTCCTTTGGATCCACCCCCTAGGACCTCCTCCGTTTGTGGGTGCCTCTCATATGTTTCCACTAAGAACTGTTCCTCCAAATCTCAACCATCCAGGAGCTATTCAGTAGGGACATTAGCCTACAAGCCAGATACCTTTCTTATTTCCCCCTCCGGAATAATTTTCTGTCCCTATCATGGCTTCATTGGTCCTCCCTAAAATGACTTTGGGGATCCCAGTGTGGTACATCGATCCCCTTATAATAATTCCACCTGGTCAGCTAAGACCTTATCATGCTTTGACCCTAGTTCAATCGGTCCCTACGACCCCTTCCGTTACTTCAGTTCCATCATAACCTTAACAGGAACCCACTCTCATTATGAAAGCATCCAGATAGGGGGAAAAACTAAATGGAAAAAAACTAAGGACAAGACTCCCCAAGATCCTCTAGCCCCTAAGGCCCTAAAGTAGTCACCTTTGTGCACTTTGTGTAAAGTTGTTGGGCACTGCACCAATAATTGTCCTGATCTTCCTCATCTCAAACCTTTGGTTCAAGAAACATTCCCTCAGTCAAATATCCCTGAAGTCCATGTTAACTTACCAGGTCCACCTAAGAAACTCAGGATGTTACACACAAATCACCCTTGTGCCTTGTGCGATCATCATGGTCAATACTCCCATTGTTGCCCTCGTCTTGATGAATTTTGTGATTTCATTGAGGCGCTTTGCGAATATGAGACCAATCATAGTGGAACACCTAATCCTCTACCCATGGATTCTGGTACCACTAGTAAACCAAAACAGGGAGACGTTGGTCCCACCATCATGATCCCTCCCCCTGATGTTGGGATGACGGACACCACGGGTCATATCCTTTACTTGTCGTCATCCTTGAGTTCCTCACAGGCAAACCTTTCTTGGGTTTTTGTGCATTCTTTTATCAAACCTCTTTCAATAGAGATCCAAATCTCAACATCTGTAGATCCTCCATCTACTAGCTCGTCGTCCACCATTCCAGATGATGAGTATGTGAACCTTCTTTCTTAGTTTGATGCACTAGGTACCACCACCGCATCATGTAGTCAATCGTCCTCTTATCTGCCTATCTTCCATTCTGATGAGGACATCATGGAAGCTATGTCTACCCCTGATTATCCTTGCACTTAGCAAGGGGGAATATTTTTTAGAGGATTCTGAAGGCCATCTCCTTCCTAATTCTCCCAATGCACTCTACCTCAAGAAATTTTTCTCATAACATATCTCTTTGACTTGCATGTCTTTATTTATATCATGAAGTTAGGTAGGCCACATCATCTCATCCATTTTCTTTTACACCTTTCAAATGGATCCATCATCCACACCGTATATCGGTCATGCCGACAGTGCGAGTCGCTTCTCTAGGAATCTAGCATCGGAAGTCTGGACCATTTTTACCCCCTTGCATACGTTATTCCTTTCGAATGACGTGTGCATTAGATCTACCACCAATAACCAAGCCGAATATGATGTAGTGATAGGTTTTTTAGTCAATGCCCTTGCTCATCTCATCCTTCATCTTCATGTTCATTTAGATTCCTTGCTACTTGTCATGCAATTGAATGGTGTGTATCATGTCCATAACAAAGTCCTATTTAGAAAATATCTATGAGTTAAGCTATTGGTACGTGAATTTGAAACCATTACTTTCAGTCATGTTCCTAGAGACCAAAATAACTATGTAGATACCATTACAAATAAAATTTTAGATTGGCATTTATCACATGTATACCATAGAAGACAACCATAAATGTAACAAATGGCAAACCATCATCGTCATATAAAAATGAATAATCATATTATGTATCACATAAAACATAAAAGTTTTTGGAGTCCACCACTCTAAATACATCCAATACACCCGTAGCATACTGGGGGGCACATAGGCCCCTACATCTCATTACCATCCTTTGTAGGATCTCATGTCGAGTTGGGTCGAGATGCCTGAATCCATTTTCTGAGCACTCGGAACATAATGGCGCTCCACAAACTCCTCCTACTAGGGGGCATCGTTCCCACCGTTTCATACCAGATCAGCCCCCTCCATCACATATTCTGGTGGGTAGTATCCCATGCTTAGTGGCATGATGGTTTTCCCCTAGCCATCTTCTCAATTGATTAACATAAGTCTCGCCCTAGATCCCACTAGATCTAGGTATGGTCGATTATCCTCCCATTCCTTAGATAGTTTGTCCTACCAGCTTCTCTGGCGAGCCATATGCACATTTCATATCATAGATGTTTGATACCATATCTTCAAATATTCTATTATATGTCCACATAGTTCCCATGTTTGACTTCGTGGGTGAGGATGATTCTCTACCTCCTATAGTAGTTCATTCTCGTTTTCCTCTTCCCTTAATTCTTCAACATGAACCATCATTCCAAGAAGCATTAAGGCCATATTTAGACAAATAAGGCCACTTTCCTAAAAGTCACAGATCCTAATTTCGATGGTCGGTTTGTTTGCTACAATCTCCACAAGATTTAGGCCCTTCTCCTCCTCTCAAATTAGAGGGGAAATGCCCTTTTAAAGGAAAACCCACAATTTTTCCATTGCAAATTGTGACCAAACCATAGCTCAATTTTATGAACCATCAATACCATTGGAAAACTCTCACCAAGTATTATAATGGGTCTTCCTCAGTTTTTGATGATTTGACACTTCATCAGGAAGTCATTTTTCCAGGAAGGGTCACTTCGTCACCTATCAAAATAAAATTTATTCATAAAGTGATATGTGTACTTTGAGGTCCACCCCCTCTTAATACTTTTTGTACCATGTGTATATTTTCTTCATGAGTAACCATCATTTACTTATGTTTTGATGGTCCCCACTAGACCTATTTTGTGTTGAAGCATCATCGAGTCACCCTTGTTCAAAGCATCTGTGATGAGTCACCATTGCATCCATGGGGTCCGTTTCACATCCCATTATATCATGTCACAATATTCCATCCATATTTTCATATCTTTCATCCTATGTTGCCCATTTTGGCCTGCAATCATAATGTCCCCATCCCCTTCGGAGTTGAGACAGTCATTGTGAGCTCAACTATGCACTTTATGATCTGACAAGGGAAGTCATTTGTTTATCCCTCAGTACCACTTTTCCCATTATCCTTGGTGTCAGTCCATCAATCACATTACTATTTCCCCTTGTGCCTTAGTTGAGGATCCTCATTTCCTCACTTATCATGGGCCCTATTCTGTCGACATCAGCTCATTTATTCCAAAAGAACGGCCTAGAGGGAGATGTATCTTGGTTCCAACTTCCATTCTCATTTGGTGCCTTGGATCGAGTAGAGGGACTCATTATTTCCCTTTGACTTGATTGTTTCATGTTCGTGATTCATACACTTGATGGTCCAGTGATGCAACAAATTGTACCAATGATTCTCGAGTGTGTGTGAGATGTTTCAGACATCATGAGGGGGTGGCCCTTCAGGTAAACCCCACATGCCTGGATGCATTCCTATTACGCTACAGTCTCGGATCCAATTCCATAGATTTGATAGGTTTGGTTCCTACCGACCGCAGTGTTCATAGCATGCATGTCTCCTTTAGATGATCCATTTAGTTTTGCAGATCCCTTCCCTATTTAGCAGGGCTTCTTTAGTTGTTCTACCCTCCCTCCCACCCATTTTTTGAGGGAAGGGCCATTATATCTTATGTACTCGGATAAAAATTGTATTTAGTCCTGAATCATGTTTTTCCAGGAGCATTATGGATATGGGACACATTGTATTATTTTCTGGCTCAGTTATGCCAGCGTGTCATGTACCATTCAACATGTACTTCATTGCTCAGTTTTATGTTTCTTGGCACATCATTATTTTTGTACTAAGTTATCTCAGAGGGTATAGGTATGCCTCCCCCACCTCATTGAGGTTCGTTACCAAAACATAAAAGGAGACTTGCATTAGTCTTGCCCCCTCTGTCCCTATCCTCTTTCACTTTAGCTTTATTGGTCTCTCTCTCTCTTTCTAACTTCATTATGTTGTCTAGTGATTGTGTCTTTACAACGTGCTTCGGTCATACGTTTTGCTCCTAACACTTGTATGTTGGGGAGCACTCTGTTATCACAAAAAAATGATCATCTAGCCTAATTTACTAGATGGATTGAAGTACACCATGTAAATCCAATTTTACCATAGTAAAATTGCTTTCACTGTGAGAAATTACTTAATAAACCACCTTTGTTAAGTAATTTATAATTAAACACATGAAGAATAATTAAATAAATCACTATTTATTTGATTTTCTTCTAGGAATAATTAATTAATCACTAATTAATTATTCCTTGTCAAATTTGACTAAATCCCTTAGGAATAATTAAATAAATCATTATTTGTTTATTATTCCTTAACCAATTCCTTGAGATGATAAAAAAAACATTTATTTATTTATTATTTCTAAATAAAAGTTTAAATACTTTTTCCCTCCTAACCAAATATAATAAAATATTCCAAGTGGTTATTCCAAGAATGGGGTTAATAATATTTTATTATTGCTCATTATTCGAGGATAACTCAATATTTTTTTATTAATAGAAGGGTTTTCAAATCATTGTTCACTTTTGATTATTTTCATTGTTGCACTCATTGTTGTAACTCTGATTATTTTCATTGTCCACCACCATTTTTATTCCATTTGAGTTCCAATTGAGCTCAAACATTTCATTTGCTGGGTTTACACATTATAGAGGAGAGGGACTCTATAAAAAATCTAAAGATGTTTGAGGATAGCCAAGAACCCATCCCATAGAGGGGGATTGATAACATTTATTTTTTCCCTTCACAAGTGTTACAATAAAATCTAATCTTTGCATATCTGGTTCCATTGAATGATCAGAGTTATCACTGTTTCTTTTTGTTGTTTAACTATGATTGTAGAATAGATCAGGACTTTAACAGGTTTTTTTTCTATCAGTTGCTGCCAATCTAAAATGTTTAGCAGTGATTTATATTGTTGAGACTGTTTGTCATCCACAGTCTTAAGTGGTTTATTTTCATACATCTTTGAGAAGAAAACACTACAACAAGAGCATTGAGGGGGATATCTTTCCAGCATCCACACATTTGTTTTCTTCACCCGACACTTGTTTAGCTTATCTTTGGCAAGCCTAGGTGCATTCACTCCATACTTATATTGTACCCCATTGATTGATAATGAAAATGGCTCAGCTTGGCACAATTTTGGAGAATTTTTGGGTGTTCAATTTCTGATGTGAATTTTGTGTTTCATGTATTGTTGTATTTTTCCTTAGGAATATTACAAAGTATAAGTGAGAAGCTTATCATATGAAGTGAATGACTAGCAAATAAGGGAGGGGCACCCACTCTCCACCAAACCATAGGTCTATTGCAACGCAATCTTTCTTGCAACTGACCACCCCCAAGACAGATTCAAAGTTTGGGGAGTAAGTTCTTAAGGGAATTAAAATTGATGCCAATCAATTAATCACATAGGAATCTAGAGAGCACCTTGTCTCCACCTACTCAACTAGGAATCCAAAGACCACCCCGTCTCCACTTGCCAAGCTTAAGGTTATACCCTCCAATTTATCCACCTATTCACCTAGGAATCTAGAGCACACTCATTTTAATTTACTAATCCCATAGATATCAAAACAAACATATATTTACCTTTGCAAACTAGGGATTCAAAATATATTGAGCTTCCACCTACATAACCCAACAGGGCTCTAGAACACATAGTGTCTCCACCAATTCTCTTTCTTCAACCACACTATCGAGCATGCTCCTGTTCTAGTGTCAATTCCTAACCCAACATTCTCCTTCTATCCCACAAGTCACTTTCAAATCCTTGTATGCCTAACTCGAGATACAACACCCACAACCCACTACCCTTTTATGTGAGCTTACCAAAGTTCCACCATGCTTGATTCCTACATGTAGTTCACTCTTTTTATATCAAAACGTTGTCTCCCATCTCATGAGAATGACGATATCCCATGAATATCCCTTTCTTGTTTTCCTATAGGCTATTTTCTCCATCAACCCCTTTGTAGCCATTACATGTTTACCACACAACATAGCCCACGAGGAAATACTGGGGGGGTATGGGCTTGTCCTGCATTTAAGAATCCCATACTACACCTCCCCTCCTAACATTTAGGCTATTAAAACCTAGTCAAAAAGTTGGTGGCCATTAAATGAACAACTTTGACTTAACCAATTTCCCAAGAAATTCTTTATCAATACCTCTGAATCTATGTCCACTCCTCAAAACTAGTCATTATGTTTAAATTTCCGTGATATTTACCTAAATTACAATTTATAACAATTATTACAAGAGGGATTAGCAAAAATGGGTTCTCACAAACCCCACCCACTTAGAGGAACATCATCCTCATTGTTATATACTTGAACATAAAATTCCAACCATGCTCTAGGCTGAGCATAGAATTTCATTGTTCTCTTTACAAAACACCAAATTCAATCATATTCTATGTTGAATATAAGGTTCATAGTGAGATTTATATACACAATTCTTTAAATTCAGTTTCATTTATAGTTGTAGTTGTGGTTCCAATTTGGCACAGGACCCAATATTCAATGAAAATATTTAATGAATATTTAAGGTAGGCATGTTCCCCCACTTGAAATTCCTTGTGCATTATCTGTTAATGTACATAAATCTTATGCTTGTCCTAAGCTAACTTCAATCGTTGTTTGATAGTAATTACTTCCTATTCCATTTCCTTTAGCTTATGAGGCTTGATGTGCACTATTTTCATTGGATCATTCAAGTTGATTGATCTGTTAAATTTCCTACCATAAAGAGCCTCGAATGGACTCATTCTCATTGAATATTCATACTCATTTTTATAAGAGAACTCTACTAAAGGTAGAAATTCTTCCCATCTCTATGGATGATGCATGACATACATTCTCAACATGTCTTCCAACAATAAGTTAACTCTTTCATTTTTTTCATCTGTCTCTAGATGGTACACTGTTATGAAGGCTAACTCTATCCTGAAACCAACAAACAATGCTTTCTAGAATTTAGAGGTGAACTTAGAATCACTATTTGAGATGATATTCTTGGGCACACCATGCAATCTCATTATTTATTTTATAAAAATATAAGCAATATCACTTTATTATCAGTGGATTTAACAACTACGAAATGAACCACCTTGCTCAATTTATAAACTACCACCATGATTTCATCATGCTACGTCATTGTCCTTGGCAACCCAAAGATGAAGTCCATTGAAATGACTTTCCACTCGCATTCAAGAATTGGGATTTGTAGTAGCAATCCCACTAGATGCCTACATTCCAATTTTACTTGTTGACACTCCATGCATCTTGCAATATGTTCAACCACATCCTTTTTAATTCCTAGCCAATAATATAACTTTTCCATTGTTGTTATAATTTTATAATAACTAGGATGACTAGAATATGGTATTCTATTAAACTCATAAAAATGAGCTTATTCAAGTTTCCCATGCAAGGCCTATACCATATTCCTTTGAACTTCAACAATCCATCCTTGGTGAAAGAGAAGTTCTTATTTAATGCCCTTTTAGGATCTTGCAACAAGCATTCTTTTATTTGTTGGTAATGTTCATCTTGTTGCATTGCCTCTTTAATATTTTTTTTGGATATCGACATCACAATAACTTCCACTTTCCAAATGAGCTACTTGTAGCCCTATGATGAGTGCATAAGCTACCTTGTTTTTGTTGCCCTTGATGTATTTCATTTCAAAATAAAAACCAATAATACAGGCTATCCATCTGGTCTGTCTTGCATTCATCTTGGATTGTTCGAATAAATACCTCAACCCTCCATGATCTGACATCAATACAATTTTTCTTCTGAGGAGTTAATGCCTGCATATCTTTAGTGCATGGACTATTCCTTCAACTCTAAATCATGAGTAGCATAATTCCGCTCATACTCATTCAAATTTCTGGATTCATAGCAGACCAGTTTCCCTTCTTACATCAGGACTACATTGAGTCCCTCCTTGTAGGAATCCATGCATACCACACAATCTTTCTCTTGATTTATGTTGACGATGCTGGACCTGCCAACATGTAAGGGGATCTCCCTGGTAAGAAGTACCAATTAGACCTTAGACTGTCTGGAGTAGGAGTCCCAGCAGTGGGTAGTGAACTAACGCCTTGACCATGGCAGCAAGCAGAGGTAAGTATGATAACTTTGTTAGAATCAAGTGCGTGACCTTGCAACGAATCAAATGAGATGCATGGGGGTTCTAGCACACAAAGGGGAGAAGGAATTGTGCCCCTTAGAAGCCTGTAATTGTATGTAGCCTGAAATGAACACATGAGCAGAATGACATCACAGGCTAGAAGTGAAATAGTCCACAATCCAAAGTGACAGTTTAATACAATTGTTGGGTGCTAAAAGGTGTCTTTTAAAACTCCTAATGGCCTCACATTAATTATCAACCTGGGTAAGTCTTTTTATTCCAAGAGTGTACACAATATGTGCAAGCTATAAATCTAGAGAGTAATGTTTTAAACTAAACTATGAAATTCAATACAAGAGTAAATGGATGTAATCATAAATATCAAGCTTGT
>APFE030713270.1:191534-227900 GCA_000404065.3 Pinus taeda
CTTAGAATCACCCTTCTGTAAATTAAAATTACAATCCAAGTAAAGACGAGAGATCCCTCTTCAGTCTTCTCTTTTATAGTTAAAAGAAAAAGATAAATGTGATCCCTCAGGATCAGAAGATCTTGAGGGATTCACAACTAAATGCTATCTTCAGACAATTCTTCTATCTTGTTCTGATCTCCTTGACTTGTTCCTTGGTTCGACTGCACCCGACGCATCTCATTTTCCTCGATTAGCTCTTGCTATTCCGACTTGGGAACAACAGCTGTTCCTTTCGCTGTTTTTCTACATAAAAAGTAATGAGAGTTAGTTTGGTCGGTCAAATTGTATCAAGAGTTGTTTTATTCATTCCTTATCAAAATCCTATCAATTTGTTATTATATTATGGCATAAGATGGATAAAAAAGGAGGAAAAGGATAATAATCAAGAGTAAATTCATACCTATTGCACAGCTCAACATACTCCCCTACTTGCCTGTTTTCATGTCCTCATGACAAATAAATAATTCCTATGTAATGTAGTTAAGGAGTAGACTAGAAAAAAGGTTTCTTTATCACACCTGAAACCATGATTTTGTGCCAAATTTGCAAAGGTTGTCTGTTCATGTCCTTCAAATAACTCATAGTCAAACTGATACCCTTTAGGAGGATACCAAATAATGGGACATCTAAATCGACATCCCAACCAATAAGTCCCTTCCCTCAAAATAATATTTCTATATGTGAATAACCTGCTTGCAGCATCTTTGAATTTCCCATAATTAAATGGTTCTCTTTCCTTAACACTGTTAGTTGAGACCGTCCATCTCATTTTGGATCCAGTCAGGGACTTTTCTTGGATAGAGAGGAAATATGCTATTCCTTTTTGTATAATTTCCTTATGTATGGGCCCTAAAATTTGAATCACGGCTTCTTGTGTCATCAACCTTTTATGTCTAGCAAATAGTTGCAAAGGGTGAGTAGGCTCACTTCTTACCTAGAGATCCAACCCGTGTCCCTGTCTTTGGAATGAATTATACGCCTTAAACCACTTAAGTTGATTAACTTCAAAAGAGATAAAAGTCTGGAATTGAATATCTCCAACAAAATGGCTAGGGTTCTTATCAACTTCTCCTTCTAATATGAAATTATGCAGATAAAATTCGCAAAGAAGCCTTTGGAATTTTTCCCCATGTTCCTTGCAGCAACTTATAAAATCTTCAGTTGCCTTTAACTCGATTGGCTTGCCAGCTCTCACGGCTTTAACCTTTAACAATAAGTACCTTTCTAATAAGAACAGGGCATAATTTGTGGCCGGAGACCTACATGTCAAGACATCTGAATATAGTGAGCAAATGGTGTCTATTTGATTCTTGGCTCTGTCTAGCTTGGTCTTTACCTTCTTCAGATTTTCTTCTTCCTGTCTCAATCTATCAAAGGTCCCATTTTCAGTTATGGTTAATTCCCTAAACTAGTTTTGTAATTCTTGATATTTTTGTAGAGGGACTGTCTCTTGTTCACACCATTCTAGAGCAAGCTGAGCTTACATTAGTTCTTCCTGTAGCTTTAGGAGAATAGGGTCAAGTGATCCTCCAGGCTTCTCTGGCTTCTGGATTAATTGAGCTTCCATTAAGTTAGCATCAAGTCATCCTCCAGGCTGCATGTATGCATTTAGATTTTCCAAGACCTGAGCCATCCCTATTTGAAAATCCTGTTGAATATCATTTTGGGGACTCATGGTTGATGCTTGAGGCAGTTCTTCTTCATTTTCCAGTTCATCATCAAGGTGTTGTGCCCTTTCTTGTTCTGAGTCCAGTATATCCTCTTCCTCGGGTTCTTGTCCTGAATTGGCCTCTTCCTCAGGTTCTGATTCTAGATGACATCCTTCCCCTTGTTCAAGTTCTTGCTTTGGTTCTGACTCAGAGTCATGTATACTAATTGGTCTGAATGGTTCTACAGGTTGTTCGGTGCTATCTACAAACATTCTCTAGGCTAGATATAACCTTGTAGACTTCCTGCACTTGTGGGGTTCAACGTTTGAGAGGGTAGAACTTTTCCTTTTTGGAATAGGGCCCTGCTGGCTTATTGCCAAAATTTTATGACTTTGAATTATAGGGTTTTGGCTAATCTCCATGGGCACTATGAGACCATCCCAAGTTAAGTTTTGTTGAATGAGGTTGTAGGTAACAATTAGTCTTATCAACCCATGGTGGCTAACTATTGAAAATAGCAACAAGAAATGCTAAAAATAGAAGTGCTAAAAATAGCACTGCTATAAATAGCAGTTTGGGTATTAGTGCTGGATTGAGCAACAGGGAATGAAAAATGGAAGTGCTAAAAATAACATTCTATTTTTAGCAGTTCAGGGTGGATTCTTATTTTTAGTCAGCCCTTAGACTAAAATAGGAAGTAAAATTCGAATTTGAACTTAACAACTGTTTGAAAATAAATTAATTAATTCACCATGAGTTAATTAGTTGTGAAAAATCAAACATGAAGTCTATGTGAGGACATGCAACAATTTATCTATTAATTGAGGAATTTATCCATCAGTTAAAGAGATAAGGATCGGTTCTAATTTGAGTTGTAATTAGTTGGCTCAGTTAACTGAGCCAAGTCTAGTTAGATTGATTTAAACAATTTGTTTAAATTAAGTTCAGTTAGTTAATGCATGCTTGCATATAACTGCTGCACTTCAGATAACTGAAGATTCTCTCATGAAGAACTCATGCATGTCAGTTCAGACAAAGATGCAGTTGAGATCAAAGAAGGGACAGTGTACTATTAGTTGGATGAATTTTTTCCTATAAAGGAAGCTCATCCATGGAGAAGGATTTATCTCCTTCAGGACTGCGTAGTTGGATAAGAGGTTAGTGAGTGTGTGAAGAGGCCAATTCGCACAAGTGGCTGCACTGGACCCTAATCAAAATTGCGCAAAGAAATAGGAGGCTTGGAGGGTAGACCAGAGGTTAGCTAGAGGCATTTGACTGTCTATGAGCAGCAGAGGTATTGCAGAGAGAGCATGATAGATTTTGAGCTAATTCTTTTTGTAATACCGGTTATATTTCCACTTGTATGATAATACAGAGATGGGGTTTTAGGCTAGCGCTTTCCCCGGGTTATATCTTCTGTGTTATGTGTCATTGATTCCTTCTTATCAGTTATATGTGTTCTTATTGATGTTGCTCATGTTCGATTAAGCTTCTGCTAAATTGGTTGTAGAAGTAGATCAAGTATTTTGCTTTAATCTATTGCATTATCAGGTAATCTATAGGTGAGAATTTCTATATGGTATAAGAGCTAGTTGATTTGCAGAAAAATTCTACACTAAGTATGGTTTCTGGGTGCCTAGCTCGTCTTATTCTATAGGCGATATCATGCAGCAATAAATTTAAGAAAGATGGAAGATTAACAGTGATCTTTTGTTTCAAAACAACTAAAAGTTTGAGTTGTCATGGTCTTACCACGTCTCATCGTCGATCACAGGTAATGTACCTCTGGACAATATTTTCCAACTCATGCCATGGCTCTGCCAGAGAAGATGGTTGTATGCCCTTGCCTTTCTTGATTAATTCCTCACGTCCATCTCTAAAAATGTCCACCGTGTCTTGTAACATTATGTGTTTCTTTGGCCATGTAGTTCCTTTCGTTACTAGCCCAGATACTTCAGCTATTAGAACATTTGATACTGTAATTCTTCTGCCTCTCACTAGGGATTTCCCATTCTGCAAATGCTGTAGAAATTCAATAGCGATTTCCTCACTAGTGGGGTGAAATATTGTGAAGTATGCTATCCACCCTGCGCGGACCAGAATTTCTTTGGCTCTGTCAAAGATTTGCAACACTAGAGGTTCTCAGGGCATTGAATTACCACCCATAATGCTTGAGTTCTTCCTACTATTGCAAAGGATTCGTGCAGTGGAGAAAACACAACAACAAACATCAACCGGGAGACAGAACAACAAGTAACTTGTAACAGCTAAGTTTTCCATTTTTAAATGAAAATTCAGAAATTCGAGGACTATTATTTTGCCACATGCCACGTGATCATAGAGTACCATATCAACCTATGAAATTTAATAAAACAGTTATACCGCATGCACGAGTGTGATGAAGGTCCCCTCCCTCCTTCAAGATGAGAGGTCGCCTACGAACGAATGGACGAGTGAATGCTGTTCTGACGGAAACGTACAAGGGTGAAAGATATGACATTAATATGGGACATAGTACGTATATTAATGAGAGGACTGTGAAAGGTATGGATAGTATGAAAGAAAGGTGTGTAATGATGGTTATTGATAATAGACAAGATGCTTTGGTTGATGATAGGTTATGCGGTAAGGAAAGAGGAGGACAATATGCAAGAAAAATGATTTGCTGATGATATTCTGGCTGCAAATGATATGATTGATTAAAACA
The DNA here is from genome assembly GCA_000404065.3 of Pinus taeda. Classification (NCBI taxonomy): domain Eukaryota; kingdom Viridiplantae; phylum Streptophyta; class Pinopsida; order Pinales; family Pinaceae; genus Pinus; species Pinus taeda. The sequence continues at coordinate 195,933 of APFE030713270.1, forward strand.
TTAACTCATGCATAAAGGTTCAAGGTAGGGAGAAATTAAGCAAATAATTCTCTTGATAAAAAGAAAAGTGAGAAGAGGGTATTATAATAATTATTGATGTTGAAAATGGAACTTCAATACCATAAGCAGAGCTTCTATTGACAGCAGGCGTCCATAACCTCGACAGAGTTGCTTTTTTAACCCATATGAGCTAGGATCCTAAATTTGTAGTTAGAGTATTCCATTTTTGTTTCTACAGAAGAGATCATTGTGTTGGCATGGTAACCAGATGACCACATTACCATTCACTGGGAAGTTGCAAAAACTGATCAGGTTGGCTCATGAGGAGACCTCCTGTTCCAGGGATATTTTAGCCATCCTTTGGATCATAACCCTGGTGTGGTGGCCATAGTGGGAATGTCACATTACTACATCCTTATGAACATGGTAGGCTGGCTCTTAATGAGACCCCCGATCCTCTATCTGTAGACAAAATTTGTTGTTTTTACACATTTTTATAATAAATAGAGGGAGGCTCAGTACTCCTTAAGAGCAGGGATGGTGGAAGAAGTTGAACATATCAATAACAAAAAATATACCCATAATCTCACTTATAATGGACAGAGAGGATTATAATCAGGAGGGGTGGAACCAACATGGTAAAGATGATCAATCGATGTTATATACAATAGAAATCAATACAGTAAAGTAATATATAAATAATTGTGTCCTTCCCCATTCTTTTGAAGAAATATATCATCAAGAAGTTGTCTTGTTAAAGATCATAACGTTAAGGATATTCACCTACTTTAATAGAATCCATAATTCTCGTCATTATTAAAAGTATTGTACTTCATGCCATAAAAGGGAATCAGAAAAATGGGGTTGAGATTAGCTAGGAATAGTCTTAGAGTGTTGTTCAACATTACAAGGAAAAAAAAACATGACTTTAAGCAGAAAAAATGCTGGTCCAAAGAAGGAACATCAACAAATTATAAAAAAAAGGCAGTATTTGAACAATAAACAACAAAAAGTGTTGTTCTGAAGTGGGAAACAAGAAAAACAAAAGTGTTGTTCTAAAGTGGGAATAGCAAAAACAAAAGTGATGTTCCGAAGTGGGAACAACAAAAAAAAAAGTGTTGTTCCGAAGTGGGAACAACAAAAACAAAGTATTGTTCCAAAGTGGGAACAACAAAAACAAAAGTGTTGTTCCGAAGTGGGAACAACAAAAACAAAAGTGTTGTTCCGAAGTGGGAACAACAAAAACAAAAGTGTTGTTCTGAAGTGGGAACAACAAAAACAAATGTGATGTTCCTAAGTGGGAACAACAAAAATCAAATGTGCTGTTCCGAAGTGGGAACAAAAAAAATCAAATGTGTTGTTCTGAAGTGGGAACAACAAAATCAAATGTGTTGTTCCAAAGCGGAAACAACAAAAATCAAACGTGTTGTTTCGAAGTGGGAACAACAAAAACCAAATGTGCTGTTCCGAAGTGGGAACAACAAAAATCAAATGTGTTGTTCTGAAGTGGGAACAACAAAAATCAAATGTGTTGCTCCAAAGTGGGAATAAAAAAAATCAAATGTGATGTTCCGAAGTGGGAAAAACAAAAATCAAACATGTTGTTCCGAAGTGGGAACAACAAAAATCAAATGTGCTATTCCGAAGTGGGAACAACAAAAATCAAACATGCTATTCCGAAGTGGGAACAACAAAAATCAAATGTGTTGTTCTGAAGTGGGAACAAAAAAATTCAAATATGTTGTTCCAAAGTGGGAACAACAAAAATCAAACATGTTGTTTCGAAGTGGGAACAAAAAAAATCAAATGTGCTGTTCCAAAGTGGGAACAACAAAAATCAAGCGTGTTGTTCTGAAGTGGGAACAACAAAAATCAAACGTAATGTTCCGAAGTGGGAACAACAAAATCCAAACGTGCTGTTTTGAAGTGGGAACAACAAAAATCAAACATGTTGTTTTGAATTGGGAACTAAAAAAATCAAATGTGCTATTACGAAGTGGGAACAAAAAAAAAAATGCAGAAAATCAGATCAGTAATCATATTTACAATTTTTACAAAATGGAATAACTTTTTACAATAATGAAGCTGTCGAAGGATTTCCTTCTGCCGCTAAGATTTGCATGGTGGAGTCTTCGCATATTTGTTGGTAAAAGGATTCTCTTGTGAGTGGTTTTTGATAGAGGCATACCCGATGCCTATTTGCTTTGAAGGAAAAACTAGACCCATCAATGGTGGCCAATGTAAGAGTTCCATTCTCATGTACTTCTTTTATTTCATAGGGGGCTAACCATCTAGTCTATAGTTTACTAGCGAAGTCTTGAAACCTGGAATCATAAAGAAAAGCCCAGTCACCCTCATGAAATGTCTTCTTCTTAATAAGGGAATCATGCCACTTGGCTCTTTGTTGTTGAATGAGTGCAATATGTTGTAGAGCCAATAGCCAAATTTCATCTAATTCATTTATTTGTTGTAGTCTATTAATCTGGGCTTCAGTTAAATCCAGTCCCACTTCCTAGGCTATCCTTAGTGTCTGTATCTCAAATTCTATGGGTAAAATGGGTTCTTTACCAAATACCAGTTGATATGGAGAGTATCCAGTTGTGTTCCTCCAAGTCATGCGATATGCCCACAATGCCTCTGGCAGTCGAGTCACCCAGTCTCGTTTGTGTGATTACACTGTCTTCGTTAGAATAGCTTCAATTACTTTGTTGGTACTCTCCACCTACCCGTTCACCTACGGGTGATACAGAGAGGTAATTCTGTGAATAATGTGATGATTCTTCAATGTAGCAGCAATCTTGTGGCCTACAAATTTTTTCTCCCCATTAGTAATTACTTCTCTGGATAAGCCATATCACACAAAAATTTCGAAAAGAAAATTAATCACTGTTTCGTCTGTCACTCTTGGTAATGCTACTGCCTCCATCCATTTAGTCACGTATTCTGTTGCAACTAGTATGTATGATTTCTGATTGGATGGTGGGTTGATCAGCCCGACAAAATCTAATGCCCATCGCTCAAAGGGTTCTATCACTAGCAGTGGATCCAAGGGCATCTCATCAGATTGGCTAGGGCAACCCCTCCTTTGGAAACTATCGCATGCCTGGAAAAATTTCTTAGCATCCTTAAAAATCATGGGCTAGTAGTACCCCATTTGAAAAATTTTATGTCCAGTTTTGTGGTCTACAAAATGTCCACCGCAAGGTCCATCGTGGCAGGATTTTAAGATATCATAAATTTCATCTTCCCTAATACACCTGCAGATGTGCATATTGGCCCTTGTGTGAAAAAAGTATCCTCTGATCCAGGAGAACCGACTGCTGCACTGTACTATTAATTTCCTTTCTCCATGTGTTAGATGTTTGGGCAATTTTCCTACTACTAAATAATTCGCCACATCTGCGTACCATGGTGTTTTTATGGCCACAACAAATAGGTGTTCATTCGGGAACTGGTCTTCTACCGCCACTACATTGTTTGTTCTTGGCACTCGGGAGATGAAATCTACCACAAGGTTTTCCCTCCGTGGTTGATCCTTTATAGTTATGTCAAATTCCTATAAAAGTAGTAACCAACGTGTCACTCTTCCATTTGTGATGGATTTATTAGCTAAATATTTGATAACAGAGTGATCAATATATAGAACTACATGGTATCTAGTTATATAGTGTCTGAATTTGTTAATAGCATAAATAATAGTCAAAAACTCTTTCTCTATTACTGTATAGTTCAACTCAATAGGAGTTAAATTTTTGATAAAGTAGTATATAGCATAGGGTTTCTTGTCATCTTCTTGGCTAAGAGCTACTCCAACAGCTGAATCTGACATGTCTGATGAAATCTAGAATGGTATATCCCAATTTAGCCCTCATAAAACTGGTGTTGTTGGTAGTAGCCATTTCAACTCTGTAAAAGCAATGTCACATTTGTCAGTCCATATAAAATCAACATTTTCTGTTAAGGCATATAATGGTGCAACAATCTGTGAGAAGTTATTTGTAAATATATGATAATATCTTGCAAATCCCAACTACGTACCTCTGTTTGAGTGTAGGGAATAGCTGATAAGAGGATTACCTATAATTTTACTGGTTCTACCTGAATTCCTGTTGTTGAAATGAAATGACCCAGGATTAGGCCCTTTGTCATCATCATATGGCACTTCTTGTGGCTTAAGCAGAGCTTAGTTGCGATACACCATTCCAAGACTTTATCCAATGTCTGTAATGTATGTTCAAAGTCATCTCCATAGGGTGTGAAATCGTCCATGTATACCTCCAATCCTTCATTTATCAAGTTTGCAAAAATACTGAGTATGGCTCTTTGGAATGTGGTAGGTGCGTTGCACAATCCCAAAGGTAATACCCTGTAAGCAAACATTCCCCACGAGCAGGTAAAAGTAGTTTTATCCTAGTCTTCAGGAGCAATCTAAATTTGGTTGTAGCCACTAAAGCCATCTAGGAAAGAGAAGAATTTCTTCCCTGCCAGCGTGTGTAGGACCTGGTTGATGAATGGAAGGGGAAAATGTTATTTTTGCATTGCTTTGTTGAGTTCTCTGTAGTCAACACATATCCGCCACTTCCCATTCTTTTTAGGGACCACTACTAATGGAGAAACCCATTTACTATCAGATATAGGATAGATAAAATTCACATCTAATAGTTTTTGAATTTCTTCTTTAACAATTTCCTTTAGGTGAGGATTTAATCTATGCTGAGGTTATCGAATGGCTCTTGCATCTTTTTCAGTGTAAATGTGGTGCATATATAGCTGAGGGTCAATCCCTTTCATGTTTGGGTAATCCCAAGAAAAACTCATTTATATTTCCTAAGTACTTGAATAAGTTTCTATTGTTGGTCATCACTTAGATTACTGTTAATATTCAGTATCTTCCCTAGCTCAATTTCAATAGGTTTGTTATTATAGACAGTGGTTGTTGGTATTGATTGGTCATTGATATCTCTCAAGGAATCTTCTTCAATTTCATTATCAAGGACTACTTTAATCATGTGACATTTCAAACTAGATATTGTAGTAGGATGATTGATAAAGGTATTAATGACATCATCTTCCGTTTGGTTTTTAAATTCAAGGGCATCTGCCACAGTCAATGGTGACCAAATATTTTCTGTTAAATATGTTATAGGTTGCTTCCTAGTTTTTACAATGGTTAGGATTGGTTGAGCAAGAGGGTATAAGGCTAGATTCTTCACATCATTCCCTTTGGTTATGGTCATATTGCCTATCTGGTAGCTGATATAAGCATCAATGGTTGCTAACCAAGGCCTTCCTAAAATTAAAGGATGTCCATCTAGCTGGTTCCTAGGGTTAATAATAAAAAAATCTGCCTAATATTCCCAAGTGTCTACAGAGACCATCACATTCAGTAATGTTCCTTCTGGCCTAATGACTAAGCAGTCAGCAAGTTCGAGCAAGGTATTTGTTGGTTCCAAGGCTGTGATGCCAAGTATTTCACAAGTTGTTGTTGTGAGAATGTTAATGGATGCCCCTAAATCAACTAAAGCATTAGCAAAAGAGCAAACATTTATCTGTACTGTGACAATGGGGTTTCTTGGGTCTTCATATTTTACAGGTGTTTCTTTGCCTAGTAATAAATTAGACAAAGTCCCAACAATATGGACTATTGGGGTTATTTTTGTTTGCCTCACAGACTTCTTTATACACAATTCTTTAATAGTTTTGGCATATATTGGAATGTCTTGAATAGCCTAGAGGAGGGATATTTTTATATAGATATTCTTGAGTTCACCCAGAAGATCAAAGTCAGGATGTTCAATTGGGCTTGGTATCATCAATCTTTCTGGGAATGGTGGGGAAGTAGTTATGATCTATTTAGGAGTTTTCTGCCTGACTGTATCTTCCCTTTGTTGATCGTTTACAGTCAATGGCTTATTTGGTTTTGGTTCTTCAAGTTGTAGGTTTTTATCCTTGTTTGGAGCGATTATGTGTCCAGATCTTAACTTGAGTTCATTACACTCTCTCAACTCTGCTTCAAGATCCAGACCTTTAATGATATGTACCGACTAGATCGGTCTGTTGTTGGGATTTGGGTTGGGTTGGGCTGGGAGTTGTGGTTGTATATTAGATTGAGGATTCTGTTGCAATGTATAAGGTGCTGGTAAAGTAGGTTGAGACAAAGGATTTGTCCCCATAGGCTAGTTCATGGATATTTGCCAGTTTGATTGCCAATTCTGATTTTGTGAGGTGGAAGGGGACCATTAGGATGGATAGGGATGGTTCTGCCAAAATGGTGGCGGGTAAGAGGGATTTGACCAATTATTGTTTGGATTTGACTGGTTGGGCCATGGTGGCATAGAAAATGTTTGAGGTGGCCAAGTAGAAAAAGGTGGTTGGTTCTGCCATGCTGCCCCTGAATATTGTTGAGAATTATATTGCGAGGGAGGAAAGAACGAAGATGGGTCAGTAGGCATACCTGTATGATGTGCTTGCCATTGACAATGCTGGTTCAGCGGATATACTGGTTCTACTCCTTCTTCTGCTTCCTTGAAGACTACTTTTAATATTGGGAGAGACGGGCAACTTTCCGTGGCATTCTCCTTAGTACAAACGGCACACGCTTGTGTCATATCTAGCAGGCATTATTTATGACTATGTTTTCTTTTGCAATGGGGACAGAAAATAGCCAAGTTTTGTTCTGCCTCGGCCTGCTTTCATTTAGCTTGCATGATATCCAATTGTGTCGTTAGGGTTCCCAGGACATATTCTTGAAATCCTCCAATAGATTGCCGATTTCGACTCTTATAATGCTTTTTGGTGATCGATTCGTGTCCAGCTAATTTCAACCTTGTATTACCCCTGCAGCACTTTATGCACAAGTCTATAATATTGTCATAATCTTCTTGATAAATATCACGCTTACCCATTATATTTAGTGTTTCTACCCATTGGTCTTTCATACCTTTAATCATTGTGGTTTTTAGAACATTATCAGGCAGATTTTCATAGGGAGATCTTTGCAGATTATATTGGAAACACTCCACATATTCTTCTAGAGTCTCATTAGGCTTAGCTACCATTTGAAAGATTTCATCTTTTAGTTCTCTAGTTCGGCAATAATCTTGGTATTTTTTAAGGAAGGATGTTTTCATTTGTTCCCAATCATTGATGGTACCTCCACCAAGTACCATAAACCAACGCAGGGCTACTCCCTTCAGAGTAGAGGGTAACAATTTTAGCTTATGGGGTTAGTGGTGTAATCATAACCCCTACATAGGACATCAAATTCGAAAAGGAATGCATCAGGGTCTTCTGAAGTTAGCCCATGAAAGGAAGGAATATTCTGTAATGGAATAGCTTTCATGGGGGCATTGACAGCTGTGTCTACAATAGGGTATTGTAACGTAGATGTCTGGGGCCGTCGCTAATTATTGGCCATTTGGTAAAAAATATGCCAATATTCTTCAGGGATCTCTAGAGCTGGAGACTCGAGAGTTGTTCCTAGGATGTCTAGAAGAGGCTGGAATGATTTTAACAATGCTACCTTAATCCAGAACACTGGGTATCCTTTGTTCAATCACTACTTCAGGAGATCTAGGTTCTGATGATTTAATTTCAAGATTACTTGTTTCTCCTCCTCCTTCACGGAGGTTGCAAGAATTCCTTTCTTCTGAAGGGTGTGGTTGTTAATTTTCAATATCTTGAAAACTTTGTTCAGACCCTTCAGTCTTACTGTGAATCTCAGCGTTAGCTACAAATGGTGATCCTGTGGCTTGAAGGGAAACAATAGGGTGTCTGGTAACAATAGTTCAAGGTCCTACTAATGACTTAGACTCAACTTTTCTTATGATTTCGTCAATGAAGGTTGATCGTCCAAGGGTCACCGGTCCCTTGGATTTTTTAGGTTTGGGGTGATGAATTATATCTTTTTCTGGTCTTTTCTTCTTAATCATTCATAAAAAAATACAAACATTCATTTCTATCTTAAATTCCTACGCAATTATGTTGGAAAGCGGGCAGAAGAGCGATCATTTTACTCGCTCGGTATGCAGGTTCTTACCTCTTGTTTTTAATACCCAATTCTCTCTCAGCAGACAGATATCACTCTTTGCAAATTGGCAACACTCTCCCTGACAACGATGCCAAAATGTTGGGTGCTAAAAGGTGTCTTTTAAAACTCCTAATAGCCTCACATTAATTATCAACCTGGGTAAGTCATTTTATACCAATAGTGTACACAATATGTGCAAGCTATAAATCTAGAGAGTAATGTTTTAAACTAAACTATGAAATTCAATGCAAGATTAAATGTATGCAATTATAAATCTCAAGCTTGTAACTCTAAAGGAAATAACTCATCTAAACAACACCGCAATTCAACCTTAATCAACCAAATTCAAATAAAAATCAACCGAGAGCACCGTAGTATTAACTGAACTCTTTCAGCTATACTTAAACTATTGGATAAAAGGAAAGTATTTAATCAATCACACTCCATTCTACAATTAACCAGAAATGATTCTTTAACTGATAACTAACTCAATCCATGACATGAATTAAACAAAACCAACTATGACTGCGCATTAATGAAACAAATACCAAAAATCCGATTCAACGAAAATACATCAACTGAAAAGCTATAAATCAAAATAACTTGCAGGAAACAGAAAATGCATAAAACATGGAACAATAGTAACTTCCACCAGAGACCGAGCCCTAGCCACCAACAAACACTGCTTAATGATTTCAAAAGATACGAACGAATAGAAACACAAGTTGTATATTAATCATCAAAGTCACTTATCATTACAAGATGATCTTGTTTCTCAGAATCACCCTTCTATAAATTAAAATTACAATCCAAGTAAAGGCGAGAGATCCCTCTTCGATCTTATCTTTTATAGTCAAAAGGAAAAGATAAATGTGATCCCTCAGGATCAGAAGATCCTGAGGGATTCACAACTAAATGCTATCTTCAGACAATTCTTCTATCTCATGTTGATCTCCTTGACTTGTTCCTTGGTTCGATTGCACGTGACGCATCTCATTTTCCTCGATTAGCTCTTGCTATTCCGACTTGGGAACAACAGTTGTTCCTTCTGCTATTTTTCTACATAAAAAGTAACAAGAGTTAGTTTGGTCGGTCAAATCGTATCAAGCATTGTTTTATTCATTCCTTATCAAAATCCTATCAATTTGTTATTATATTATGGGATAAGATGGATAAGAAAGGAGGAAAAGGATAATAATCAAGAGTAAATTGATACCTATTGCATGGCTTAAAAACAACAACACGTATTCAATGATATTCATACAATTGGATAAAAAATAGTTTATATACAAATATGTAAGTTAAACAACATACATTGCTAAAGTAACCAAAATAGTTGAACTACAATAACAACATATGCATGAAAATGAAATGCCTCAGTTATATTATTATTATGTGAGTTTCCATCCATACATACACCATTGACAACCTCTAGCCCCAATAGTGAAACATTACAATGAACATTGCATGCTCCTCCAAAGATATTTACTTGCTCTATGATGTGGAGAAGCTAAGGCTCATCACAATACCCTCCAACCCTTCTCTAAGCAATGCCTAGCCAAAATCTTAGCACCCAAAATCCTGTACTATGAGTTATGAGGTTATATATATAGCAAAGGGTGAGGTGACCTTTGACATTCCCCTTTGAAACTTGGACTACCCTCATGACTCTTCACATTACATAGTGATTGTTCACATTCCACTAGTGACACTTGGAATTTCACTTACAACAATATTATAATTTCCACATATACCCATATGGGACAAAAAAAGATTGAGTCAGCCTAACAAGACAAACAACATCACTTGGGGTCTTGGGGAAAGACCAATTTGGTAACCTCCTCGTGGTGGTCTTTAGTGACGAAATGATACCAAGCTTGGTATTACACTATCATGTCCCCATAATATTTGGTGATGCCTTTATCAAAGCAGACTCTTGCCTCCATGGCTTCTGGGTATATGGTTCTGAAACCTCTATCCAACTCAACCTAAATCATGCGCAACACTGTCCTAAGTGTGGATGGACCACTAATGTACTTCCACATGTTATCTACGCTCAACTGCAAGTGATCACTCGTGGCTTCATGCATCAACTGCTCTATGTACCCATCGATCTCTAGCATGACTTGGTTCTTCCTCATGGCTTAAGTGAGGGGTCTGATGGAAGGGATCTTGTGCATCCTTGCTATGACATCTAGTCTCCTGTACAACCGTGCATATGAAGCCTCAATGTTGGTGATGAGTGGAGGGAGCTTCTCATAGTTCTGGATCAACATCCGAACCCATTCTTTGTCTAGCTATGCCTGCAGCTTCATCATCTTGTGCAAGTAAAGCAAGGTCCTCTTGTACCTCATTGTCCATTCTTGTACATGCGCAATAGCAGCATGGATGTCCTTGAGAGTTTGGGTTGTCTTCACGCATTGCTGCTGAAAACCGTATAGATGGAAAAATGCTTTGTTCACGGTGAGAAATCTGGTATACAACATCCTCATGGTGGTCTCCAAAGTTGATATCTCTGCAATTATTTATTTCTTCATTTCTGCCATAATGGATCCTGCTGACTGCTCTTGTCTTCGCCTGGCCTCTTGCAAGTCCTTCACCATTCGATCATTCTCTTCGATCAATAACTTGACTGTTGAACTCATGGCTTCTACATAAGCTTGAGAAGCCTCGACCATGGTAGTTGGATGTCTTCCAACATCTAATATAATCACCCTTTCCTCTATGTGCACAGGTGATGTGTGATCATTCAGGAGCTTCTTTCTTCATTCCTGTATAATCTTGTGTTGTAACTTGTTGAATGATAGATTGTACACATCCATCTCCAGATTATCATCAAGGAGAATAACCTATCCTTGCTCGCTCGAGATGGGTTATGATTCTGGAGGTGGCGAAGACTATGGTGCGAACTCCAATGCTCTCAGCATGAAATCGTTGTCTTGATATTGTCACTCCTATTCCATCTCCATTTCTGTTGCCTCAACCATCTTCTCAACCTACTAAACAGATTCCCGAACCTACACCTTCTCACCCTCTTCTTCATCTGCTGGTTGCTCTGCTATCTCAACCTTCATATGCATAATTTTTCTCTATCAATGCACCTTGTCTTTCTTCCTGTTCTTGTTTATTCTTTTCTTCACTTTCTCTCCTCCTAAGCTCTTGCTTTGCTTTCAGCTTGTTCTCTGTCTCCTGCAACTTCCTCGTTGTATCCTTCAACCTTTTATTATATCTCTTTCTCTGTTCTACTCTCCTTTCACGCTGTCACTTTTTTTCCTGTATCTCCAAAGCTACCTTCTCAATAAGAGGATCTTATTTGAACTTGTAGCTTTGCTCAGCATCTACACTCTCGACAATCTTCCTCTTACCTTTTTCATGCAGTGGCTTGCTACTCACTACTATTGTTTTTGTTGCTTCCTATGGTACTAATGTCTGCAGTGCTGCTTTCCATTCTACAACCATGTTGATTGGTTCATTGAGCCTAGAGGAGTTGTAGCAATACCTCCAAGGATTTTCCTCTAGCCAATGACATGCCTCATGCATCAATGGGTAATACACCTTCACACAGTGGTTCTTGCATATGTAGTGGGGATCATACGGATTGAAACTCTTAATTCCAAACCTAAAATCCTTCAAGTCCTCGGCCTCGGTATCCACATCCTTCAAGGTACATATCTTGTACAACCCAATCTGCAAAGGAAGAGTAGGCCATGGTGCCTTCTTCCTCCTTTGCAGTCCTGCTGATAACTTTGTCGAGATGTGATATGCAACCTCTTGCATGACCAACTTGTCCATGGAAAAACTTGGTAGATCATGTGGAGGCTTCTTCGTGCCAATCATCTTGATGAAGGTGCCACAAGATGAGGCATACCAATTTGCAATGTTAAGCAATGCTTGCATCGCTTCTTGGGACATGCAAGGTGGATCCTGTTCTAATATAATCATGTACAACGGGGAAAATAAGTAGTCAGACAACCTCACCATGACTCCTCGGTAGCTACACTAAAAGCGAAACTTGTAATAGATGCTCACAACATCCTCTGAGGTGTCCATGTCCAACCCATGCCAAGGAACCACTACTAGGCATAGCTTGCATCAAGCAAGTACAAATAAATAAAGAACTTGCTTGCTCATACTTAGGAGGACTTCGGGAATTAGACACATGCACTTTCAGCTTAAGAGCCAACATGTCTGACCAATTGAATGACCTTCATTTGCAAACTGATCTAACGTAACCCAACTCTGCGGAAATTTCTTCATGCTTTTCTGACCATACAAGTGACATGCAAATATGACCAAGAGTTAGTAGGCATTCCTGAATGACTTCTTCTTGTAGACCTGGTTGGGTGTCATTCTCAACTTCGATGGCTCTTTTACCCAATGCTTCATGATGTCTCTAGTGTTCACATTAATGTTGGGAGTGTAGAATAGTGCATCCATGTAGTTCACTTGCTGTGGAAAGTGATACATTTGATGGTAGTTTTTTGTCCTGAAGGAGGAAATTTGTGTTCCAGTAGTACTGCTCAGTGTCATCATCTCAGGATCCATATGTGAGATAATCCATTGAATGATATCTGCACACAAGAAGGAAGGTTGCCTGCATGCAACCCTATACAAGATTGACTTGTGAATGTTGACATAGACTTGTCGATCTTCCAGATCTTCCTTGAAACTGACTGTAAATGTGTCCTTTATTTCTTGCCATGTAATCTTCATGTCCTTCTCTATGAACAAATACATGTCTGCATAGATAGGAAAGTTTATTGGCACATGTTCAGCCACATCTCTAGTGCTTCTCTCTATAGTATCCTTTGATCTTGCTCTCTTGGAAACCATGTCACCTATACTGCTGAGAAGCTTCCCAACAACTGATGTACCTGGAGACAGAGCAGACACTCACAACAAGAAATTGTCAACTTAAAAACACAAATCACTTCAAGGATTGATCATGCAACAAACTAGGAAATTGTTGGGCAAGATTGCATAGTTGTGAATCTTAGAGGTGAGGGAATTTCAGATGGATCTGCACATTGCGCAGTCCCAGCTGCCAATGAGAGTTACTAATGACTGGAACTACGCAGAGTATAGTCCAGTATGGCTTGCTGTGGACTAGAACCATGGAATGCATTATTCAGTATGGCTTGATGTTGGCTGGGACTATGCATTGCGTAATCCCAGTGGGAAAGACTTGCGACTGACTCTTAGAACTATGCAGAGCATAGCTGGAGCCAGTGGTTGACAACCTCTATGCAATTCCTAGAGCCAAGTAAGAGCCTTGAGTTCCAAAAATGCATAGTACATGCTAGGAAGAGCTAGATTTGAGCCAAGACAACCTAGATTTTCCAAAGGGAAACTTGAAAACGAGTAGATATGAATGCATGAGAAAATTATGGTGGAAATATGAGTGAATGATCTTGCATGCAATCAAACAAAGTGTAGAAATCAGTCAAATAGATGAATGATGAAGCTGATGGAGAGAGTCGCCACAATGACAACTGTTGATGCAAAAACGGGGTCATGCATGTGATGCTCAAGAAAGACAATGAAAATCTTGAAACATCACTTCTAAAAGCTAAAACAAACTAAAGCGCCAATGGTCGTTCACTAAAACATGCAAAACAACACTCATACAAGCCAAGGAAACAAAAGTGATAGAAAAAGCAGCAAAAGACTTGAAAAAAAAACTTACCCAGAAAAGTTGTGCCGATCATGTCAAAGGTTCCTAGATGCCTTAGGAATGCCAAAGCTCCAAGATCGAACGTGAAAATGAGCTCTGGTGGTGTCCATTAAATAGATTTGATTGATTTAGGGTTTATGATGCGCATGCCAAAAATATAGGAAAAAGTGACAAGTGGCGGCAGTTTTCTAAGATTAACTCAAGTGTAACTCCTCGTGCTAAAAATAGATCCCTATTTTTTAGAGATGTTTTTTTCTTTTTTTCTCCTTTGGGAAGAGCTACCATGCATGCATGGATAAATTGCACAGTTCTAGCGGGAACCAGACAACCTACTGACCCATGCATCAGATAACAACTGAGGGAATGTTTTCGTGCAATTCCTAGGTTGAGTGGCTATGGTTGCCTCTCATGATCTGTGCAATTTCCCAGCTAAAGATAAGTTGTTAGTTGGGTCTGCACATTTCTAGAGCTGAAGCTCACTGCTGGGCTGATCTGCACAATTCTTGAGAGAAAGGCTCACTGCTGGGCTGCTTTGTGCAATTCCTGAGAGTAGGGTTGGATGGCCTCTAGGACTGCACAGTTCGCTAAGGCAGTGCAAGAACCGGGTGCAACCAAGTCACGAAGGGTCAGCTTGTGGTTATATATAAAATAAAGTAGGCAAACAAAAGCTATAAAGTGAAATATCAATTCAAATGAAAGCACAAGTACATGAGCAAGGAAAGACAAGTTGCTAAGATTTTAGGAGGGAGGCTCCAAAACAAAGCGAAGGAAAAATTTTGGAGGGTGGTTGTAGCTGCTACAAGATTGGCGACACATTGGTAGAACTCCAACTCTCTATATGGACCTTTCCTTGTGTGAATTGAATCTAATTCCTACAAAAATATTGTTCAATTCTTTGATTGGCATGGCTTCCTCACTAGCTTGAGTTAATGATATAGTCCCTGCCATTCTCTTCATCGATCAACACACATACCAAGCCAATCCAACTAAGTTGTTTTGATTGGGGATGAGGGGTATATTGATGCACAAGTAATGTAGACTATCAAAGTTTTAGTTTCATCTCTGGTGTTGCTCTGCTGCTAGCAAGCTTGGACAATACCTCGACAGAGTCACTTCAGGAACACAAGCATTGCTCCACTGCTAGTGAGCCTAGACATTACCCCAGCAGAGCTACTTGCTTCACCTCTCCATGCAGGAAGCCTTTCTCATATTTCGCCTTATTTTATTTTTTCATTTTCATTTTTCATTTTTTAGGGAACTGTGCATAGGAACTTATTTATTTTCATGAGGCGGAAGATGGATCTCGACTAAATGTGATCAGAAGAGGTTTTCCCTTCAGATAATTATGTTATATATACCTATGACATACTTGTTAAGGTTTTCCCCCTCACCTTACTCTACTTGATTGAGTTGACAAGGGTTAACCAAATATAAAAAAATTGATTAGAGTAGGCGGTACTAGTTAAAAGTGCAAGTGTTGTGTTTTCACCAAGACTCACTCTGAACATAACGTATTTTCCATCAGGGTATCATTGACTGAAGAATGCAAGATCTTAATAAAGGGAGGGGATAACAAATAACCAAATGTTGATAATCATACAAGTCCTCTTGTAATTCACCATTCTTGTCTCAAGATCCAAACACACTTTCATGTGAAGCTAATCCTACGAGTGTGAAGCAAACAAACAAAGCAAGCAAACAAAGGAACAGTGCATGGGCCTCCTCACGCGAAGTGATATTTCCAATGCAACCAATGGTGTATTGGTTGGCCCACGTAAGTGAAGGCATGGTCGTCAAGAAGGATATTTAGGTAAACCAGTGAGCAAGAAAGGTAAATCAATGAAGAGAAACATGCTCGAATTTTAAATGCGTCCACAGAAAATAACATACTAAAATCGCAAGAGAAACACTCTGCAGATGTACCATGGTGAAGCATCACATTATGCATAGATGATGAACATGCACGCTCTTTTAATCTTGACATAAAAGAAAACATCCAGAAAGAAGAAAACTTGCGGTTAGCAACATGACTTGCTATACATGAATCCTCCAATGCATGAGCAATAGGATCCTGAGATTCTGGTGGAGGATGTATGATGTGCAGATAAGATTGATTTTCAATGTAGATGGGAAAGTGATGAGGAGTCTAGGGTATTTGAAAATATTTTTAATCGGGAGTGGAATTGACCTCAAGACTACGAGAATCTAACATAACCATCAACTCGGGCTGAAGTGCCTTGACAACTTGAGGGGTTTCCACTTCGTTAGCAGGTAGATCATTAAAGACCTGTGGCCTAGAAAGATCAACAAAAAGTGAATCAAAATCATTATGGAATGAAGGAGTAAAGATATCATGATAGCCACAATCAGAAAATTCGAGATGTACATCAACATCTTCATGATCTGATGAATCATATAGAGGGGTTGATGAGAAACATAAATTTTCACCCTCTGAATTTTTAGAAATGAAAGATGATATATTGAGTGGATTTAGAAAGAAATATTTGTCCTTGCCGCAATCAAATGATGTATTGACATCCTATGAGTCTTGTTAATGATCAGAAATAGAAATATATGGGAATGAATTTTCACAAGACAAAAAAAAATGGCAGGATTGAAAAAGATGTCAGGATAGAGCAAATGAGATGCAGACAAAAGGAGGTCATCCTTCACCACAGGTTCTTCTTCAGACTCCCACACATACTCATCAAAAAGGACAACATAGGTTGGCTACTCAACACCAACTCCGTCGACAACTTGGTCCTCATGAAAATCACATGTGGAGTCCAGAACGAATGAACATAAGACACCAAAATTTGAAGGATCAACAAAACTAGAGGAAAAAGGTTGGGAAAACAAGTTCACATGACAACCAATAGGTTTGCAATCTATATTTGTGCATAAATCTAGAGCAGATGAGGTGGGAGGAGGTGACGGTTCAACAGATGGGTTCACAACTTCTCCCACCTTGTCTTGTGGAGCTAGAGCTATTTGATGAGGAGCGGACAACAGGTCACCTATGACAACAAACTTGTCCATCTTAGATTTGGCAACTCTAACACCTAGGTATGCTGGGAGGGGTTAGAATGATTCTAACTCAAGAGGATTTTCAGATATGTGAAGAAGATATTGAAACGATTCCTTGAGTAATTTCCAATCAATTTCATATTTAGGGATTTGAAAAGCAAGATTCAAGAAGAGCACCTAGAATTGTGCAAGAGATTCATCAGATGCTTTCCGTAATTTCAGAATTTTTTTGTTGAGTGCTTTTCGGCCATAACGATAGAAAGAATGAATTAACTCACCAATCATGTGATCATAAGAGTGAATGGATGTTACAGGAAATGTGCGACACCATTGGTTAGAATGCCCATCAAGCGTGTAAGTGAACAACCCACGGGCAATGTTGTCTGAGGGGAATTCATTCCTGTGACAGAAGCTTGTGAAGGCATCTTTGCCTTCACCATCATACTTAATTTGTGACAAGTCATCAATGATGTCCTCCGACACTTTGAAATCATGTGCGTGAGAAAAATATGTCAGAGTTGAGATTGTAATTGTTGGGTGTGGAATCCCCCCAAGGCATGTTTTGGCGCTTAAAGTCCAAGTTTGACCAAGTCCTTTGTAAAGGCTCTGCGATTTGTGGGCATGGAGCGCGAAGTCATAATAGAGTCGCAGGGTTGTCCGCCCTTGATTTTTTAATGTAATGTCAACTTGATAGGCCTACCCATGGTCCATGGACCACGGGATTGTATAAATAGAGCGAGGCTTTAAGTGTAGAAGATAGGTAATCAATAAATAGAATAAAAGCATGGTGAGTCTAAGGGATTGAGTCGAAGTGAAAAGTGTGGCTTGGGTTGTAGAGTAGGAGAAGGCTCTGTAGCTAAGTGCATAGAGGCCTAGTAGTCCGTAGCTGAGTGCGCGGACCCCTGCAGCTTAGTGTGCAGGGTAGGTCGAGTCTGTAACTGTTGGAAACATCAATAAAGAGAAGTTTTATCATATTTCCTTGTATCTTTTCTTGTTTTATGTATTATTGGATATGAATTACAAGTTTACTGTGTATTTTATGCGCGAAATCATATGAATGTGTTGTATAAATAAATATAACATAAGGCATCCATTTACGTGAAGATAACTAACTGGGGTAGGAAGATAAGTAAGATATCAGGTGTGACTTAGGGACATAGTGTAGAGAGCTACTCCAGTAGAGAGAAAGCCCCACAGACCCTGGTTAGGGTTGTGCGAAGGCGAATCTATTAGGACACGAAGGCTAGGGAAGTTTGCGAAGCAACCTACATGTAGGGACTAGCAGTTGGACCAAATCAACCCTTTAGACATCTCGAGTGTGTGGAAACCTAGTTCCAGCACCCCCCCCCCCCATACTACTTTGGGTGAGACCTCAGTTCGTGCTCTACGGATTATTGCCGAAAGGGCCAGTAGCCCTACCCTACACTATTAGGAATAGATTGGACCACTGACATGAATGGGGTGATAAATCTGAAGAAGTGCAAGATGATTTTTGAGAAAAAGTCTCTACGCGTAGTTGTAACTTTGGACCCTGCAGAAGGATCGCGTTACATGGAGCCAGTGTGCAACTATGATAGCGACGATGAGTTGGACTGCATCTACAAGATAATCGCACGAGAATAAGATTGGGTGAATCCAACCATGGATGGATGAATCTCATGGGAGTGCAAAAGCTCCTGTGCATCAGACTTTGACAAGGAGATAGAATGATGGCAAAACTGGTTATACGAGGTAACTACGCTAAACTATAACATGATGACAAGATTGCTGCATTGCGTATCAATGGAGGTAAGGGATCTTCCTACATATGATGCATTAAGTGAGGTGGATGACTTCCTGAATAGATTTGAAAGAGAAGTGTCGGAACAAAAATGTTTTGAAGCTTTGAAATGGGTACTGCACACTACTCTTGTGAGGTGGTGGGGTGTGCACAAAGGAAGCTTTGAGGACTGGCGTGAATGCAGGAGGATGATGTGCATGCGGTTTGGGAAACCCTAGATGCAATTAAAAGACAAGTATGATGGATGGGATGATCCACACATGCACCTCACCAAATGGACAAAGGTCTATGGGAAGAGCCACAAAGTGAGTGGGTGCACCTGTTCTGTCATACCCTAGACATTATACCCATGAATTGGTATATAGAGATGGAGCTCTACCATGGAACGAGTGAATGAGATATCTTGCGCGAAGGATTTGTGTTAACCTTCACGTTTGAGGATCATTGGTGGGATACTGTTGATGATGCACTACAAGCAGTAAAAGCAGCTATCTTTAAATTACCCTAGGAGCCATTAGAAGTGATTCAACCCGAATGGGCGACTCAACTAAGCTGCATGCTAGAGTGTTACAATGTGAATACTGAAGAAGATGATGAAGATTCACAAAAATTTAACATTCCAAAAACTGAAGGCTATTGTGAGGTTCAAGGGTTGTTAATTAAAAACCTTGACATAACCGCGCTTGTAAAGAAAAAGTAGGTAAACATTGGTACAGAGGCCGAACCTAAGTATGCAATGCTTGGTGACTACTGGGATGACTCGAAGGTGGATAAGGTCACTGAATTACTCCGCGAGTATTAGGACTTATTCCCAACCAAGATCATAGACTTAAAGGGAATTGTTAGCGATTTAGGGATGATAAAGATCACCTTAAAACCCGATGCAAAGCCAGTTAAGTAGAGGCCTTATCGCTTGAATCCAAAGTACAAGGAAAAGGTCTGCATAGAACTAGACAAAATGCTCGCAGCTGGAATCATTGAGCCAGTGGAAGAATCTAATTGGTTAAGCCCTATGGTAGTGCAGGAAAAGAAGCAGAAGGGTGAGATAAGAATATGCGTGGAACTCAGGAAATTGAATGATGAATGTGTGCATGACCCATTCCCAACTCCGTTCACAGATGAAGTATTGGAAAATGTCAGCGTGAAAGAAGCATATACTTTTACTAATGGGTTCTCAAGGTACCACCAGATCAAAATCGCGTTAGAAGACAAGAGAAACACCACCTTCACGATTGAGTGGGGTTGCTTTGAATACACTGTTATGCCGTTTGGGTTGAAAAACATATCGGCCATCTTTTCACACATAGTTGTTGCAACATTCTAAGAATATATCCACAAATTCCTGGAAGTCTATTTGGATGATTGGACTATATTTGTATTGGTTAAGCACCATGTAGCAAGCTTATGCTTGATGTTGGATACTTGCCGACGACACCAAATCATGCTGAACCTCAAGAAGTGTATGTTCCTCATTCCCTTTGGAAACCTATTGGGACATGTGGTCTGCAAACAGGGACTGATGGAAGACCCCGCAAAGATTGCAGTAATTCTAAATTTGGAAGCACCATGAAGTGTCAAACAGCTACATGCTACCCTGGGACATATGAGGTGATACAAGAAGTTCATCAAAAGCTATGCCAAGATCACCGAACTGATGGAGAAACTGTTGAAAAAGGATGTCACGTTTTGCTGGAATGATGATTGCATGAAAATAATGGACATACTAAAAGAGAAATTGGCCTCCGCGCAAATCCTCGTCTTCCCAAAATGGGATGTGGAGTTTCATGTCCATGTCAATGCGTCATGTATAACGCTCAGAGTGGTACTAATATAGGAGGGTGGAGAGGGCTTGGATCACCCTATTGCGTTCTCAAGTTGCAGGTTGTCTAAAGCCGAAAAGAACTATTCCACAACTGAACGTGAGGGGTTGGCTATGGTGTACGTACTCCAAAAATACCGGCACTATTTGCTAGGGGGACACTTCAAGATGTATATAGACCATTCTGTGCTAAAATACTTGGTCAATAAGCCTGTGTTGGGGGGGCGCATATGCAGGTGGCTCTTATTGTTCCAAGAATATGGTTTTGAGGTTGTTGTGAAGCCTGGACGCCTTAACGTAGGATCAGATCACTTGTCATGAATTGAGATAGGAGAGGAACCTACTAATTTGGAGGAAGGATTACCTAACGCACAACTCTTTGTTGTGCTCGTAGCAGACAAACACTTTGAAGATATAATCCACTTTCTGACAATGGGGACTATGCCAAAAGAATACTCCATCCAACAGACAAAGGAACTGGTGTGCGTGGCTGATTTTTCTGTCATCGTGGGGCACCTATATAAGATGGGCAATGACGAGATACTGCAAACGTATGTACCTGAATTCGAACGAAGTTAGATCTTCATGGAATCGCATGGGGGTGCTGTAGGAGGACACTATGCAGGGAAAGTGACCACGCAAAGATTCTCTGCGCAGGGTTGTGGTGGCCAACCCTTCATCAGGATTCAAAAGTACACTGTAAGGCCTGTGGTATATGTCAAAGAATAGGTAAACCATCGTAGAGGGAAGAGATGCCTTTGAATCCACAAATGACAATGCAACCCTTCGAAAGGTGGGAAATCGACTTTGTTGAACCTATCAAACCTCAAGGAAAGATGGGCATGAGATACATTATTACCGCGATAGAGTACCTGACTCATTGGGCAGAAGCGCAGCTGGTCAAAGACTGCATGGCTACCATGACTGCAAAGTTTTTGTTCGAACACGTATTGACTTGACAACGAAAAATCAGCACGCTAACAGAAGAGTTTCAGGTGTATCATCACAAAATCACATTGTATCACCCACAAGCCAATGGGACAATAGAAGCATTCAACAAAATACTGGAGACTGTGTTGACCAAATTATGCAACGCTCGGCAGAGTGATTGGGACCTGCACATACCTGTAGTACTATGGGCTTATAGGATAACATGCAAGAAACAGATGGGACAGACACCTTTTTGTTTGGTTTATGGCATGGAAGCTATCATGCCAATGGAGTATATTGTGCCTAGTCTACGCATAGCAACACTCACAGGTATAACAGATCGTGAAGCCCTGGAAGAGAGGCTCGCGTAGTTGGAAGAACTTGAAGAGGAACTGTTCCTGGCTAGTTTCCATCAGCAGGTACAAAAGTAGTGCAAGAAGGCTTGGCACGATCACCATATTAAGTTTCACACCTTCAAAGTAAATGATTTAGTGTTACTGTATGACAGTAAGTTTGATAAATTCTTGGGAAAGTTCAGAATGAATTCTCTGGGACCATAAATTGTTAAGGAGTTCATAAATGGAGGTGCGGTATAGCTGGTAAAGCTAAACGGAGAACCTTTCCTAGACAAAGTGAATGGCAGTTGATTAAATCCATACACGGGTGGCCCGGCTATCTGACTAGCTGACAAAAGCACAATATTCTCTCTCCAAGTAGCCAGACGAAGGCGCAGGACTATAAACAAATGCAGGCGGTGCAGGAACAGGTCCAGGGAAGTAGTTCCAACACCGAAGTCTCGGAACAATGGGTACAAGAGATCCAACACGAAGTCATTCAGTGCGCTGCCAACCTTGCCATTGTTCGAGCAGAGTTGGAGGGACTCTGTGCAAAGATCTCCGCATCAATAGAGTGACTCGAGGGTGAGTCACAATGTTTGTGTTGGGGGCTTGTTGGGTGTGAAATCCCCCCAAGGCATGTTTTGGGGCTTAAAGCCCAAGTTTTGACCAAGTCCTGTGTAAAGGCTCTGCGATTTGTGAGCATGGAGCGCGAAATCATAATAGAGTCACAGGTTTGTTCGCCCTTGTTTTTGTAATGTAATATCAGCTTGATAGACCTAGAGTGAGGTTCTAAGTGTAGAAGATAGGTAGTCAATAAATATAATAAATTCATGGTGAGTCTAAGTGATTGAGTCGAAGTGAAAAGTGTGTCTTGGGTTGTAGAGTAGGAAAGGGTTCTGCAGCTAAGTGCGCAGAGGCCTAGTAGTTCGTAGCTAAGTGCGTGGACCCCTGCAGTTGAGTGCAGGGTAGGTCAATTCTGTCACTGTTGGAAACATCAATAAAGAGAAGTTTTATCATATTTCTATGTATCTTTTCCTATTTTATGTATTATTTGATATGAATTACAAGTTCATTGTGTATTTTCTGCACAAACTCATATGAATGCTCTGTATAAATAAATATAACATAAGGCATCCATTTACGTGAAGATAACTAAATGGGGTAGGAAGATAAGTAAGATATCAGGTGTGACTTAGGGACCTAGTGTAGAGTGCTGCTCTAGCAGTGTGAAAGACCCACAACCCCTAATTAGGGCTACGTGAAGGTGAATCTATCAAGGCATGGAGGCTAGGGAAGTGCGTGAAGCAACCTGTGCACAGGGACTAGCAGTTGGACCAAATCAACCCTTCAGACATCTCAAGGGTGCGAAAACTTGGTTCCAACACCCTCCCATACTACTTCGGGTGAGACCTTAGTCCGCACTCGATGGACTGTTGTTGAAAGGGCCAGTAGTACAAGGATTTGTTTGGCTAATTAACTATAAACTTGGGTCAGGCCCAAACAAGCCAACAATAATGTAAGCCATGAATGATGTGCAAAGATTCAAGACAGACTTTGAGGACTCAACTTGTCATCTGGCCCTCCTTCTAGTGCCATCAATGTTGACGGTGCTGGACCCCACCAACATGTCAAGGGATCTCCTTTGTAAGAAGTCCAAACTAGACCTCAAAGCATTTGGAGTAGGAGTCCTAGTAGTGGGTAGTAAAGTAACACCTTGACTACAGTAGCACGCAGAGGTAAGTATGATAACTTTTTCGAAAGCAAGTGTGTTACCTTGCTGTGAGTCAAGTGAGATGCATGGGGGTTCTAACAAACAGAGGGGAGAAGGAAATGTGTCCCTTAGAAGCCTATAATAGTATGCAACCTCAAAGGAACACACGAGCATAATGAAATCACAGGTTGGAAGTGGAATAGTCCACAATCCAAAGTGATGGGTTAATACCACAACACGTCTTCAACAAGATTCATACAATTGCTATAAAATAGTTCATACACAAATGCGTAAGTTAAATAACATACATTGCTAAAATAACCAGAATAGTCGAACTACAATAACAACATATGCATGAAAATGTGTTGGCTTAGTTATATTATTACTAAGTGAAAGTTCCATCCATACATACAACATTGACAGCCACTAGCCCCAATGTTGGAACATTACAGTCAACATCATCTACTCCTCCAAAGAGATGTACTCGCTCTATGTTGTGGAGAAGCCAAGGCTTGTCACAATACTCTCCAAGCCTTCTAAGCAATTCCTAGCCAAAAGCTTGGCTCTCAAAAGCATGTACTATGAGTTATGAGGTTCCATATATAGAAAAGGGTGGGTTCACCCTTGACATTCCCCTTTGACTCTTGGACTACCCTCATGACTCTTCACATTACATAACGAGTGTTCACATTCCACTAGTGACACTTGGAATTTCATGTACAACATATTTAAAATAATACAATTTCCACATATACCCATGTGGGACAAAATAGGCTTGAGTTAGCCTAATAAGACAAACAACATCACTCAGGGTCTTGGGGAAAGACCAACTTTGTTAACCTCCTCATGGTGGTCTTCGGTGACGAACTGATACCAAGCTTTGTACTGTGCTATCGTGTCCCTGTATTGTTTGGTGATGTCTTTATTGAAGCAGACTCTTGCCTCCATGGCTTCCAGGCATATGGTTTTGAAACCTTTGTCCAACTCATCCTGCAGCATGCACAACACTGTCCTGAGTGTGGCTAGACCACCGATGTACTTCTACATGTTCTCTATGCTCAAATGCAAGTCATCACTAGTGGCTTCACACATCAACTTCTCTATGTACCCATCGACCTCCCTCATGACTTGGTTATTCCTCATGGCTTGAGTGAGGGTTCCGATGGAAGGGATCCTTTTTGTCCTCATTATGACATCCATACTCCTTTACAACCGTGCATAGAAAGCTTCAATGTTGTGTTGTGGCCAGCAACACCCCCCCTTGTTCATTTAAGTGTTGTCCAAAATACTAAATGAATGGGGACCCTTAGTTAAATTTTAAAGAAAAAAGCAAGAGTTTTATTTCTTCAAAATAAGGTTACCATCGTAAGCTTAGAAAGATCTTTTGAATATTTTTAACCTAAGTCTACGATAAGGGAAATATCTTTAAAACCGTGTTGCAAAAAACATAGGAAATTCCTCCATTTCTCTATAATATCAGTATACGCAAGACCCTCGTGTTAAGCATAACATCGCATCGCAATGAAGTAATACTCATAAGGAAAAAACTTCAAGATTTACCGATCTGCAATAACACCGATCGTAAGATCGCATATCGCAGAAATGCGCTGTCAAGATTTGGCAAACATCAAACTTTTGCGACCTACGATGTTGCGATCACTGTGATATTATATTCTTGCAATTTGCGATGGTGTGATTTGCGATGGCGTGATCTGTGATGTTACGTAAGCAAATCATAAATCACTTCATCACGAATCCTTCAGGCATGCCATTCAAAGAAAAGCCACTTACCATAATTTGACTCAAGATCATGTGCTTTTAACGATAGTAAATGAATTAGTTGTCAGTTATTAAATGAAATGAAGATGCGTGCTTTTGTAAAGAATTACCTCACGTAAGGTGGCATATTTGATACATATGTTGCATTTAAAACTCTCCCATCACCTTTCTTAATCAGTCATTTCCATTTCACTCATAATTTGTAGGAACGAAGAGCTAAGACGATTCAAAGCCAAACGTAGGAAGAAATGGGAAAGAAAAATAAAGCTCAAGGCTCTGAGGCGAAGGAAAAGACGAAGGAGATGGCGCCTTTGTATACAGACACAACCTATAATAGAGACGCAGGGATATCGACATGGGAAAGCATGTACAGGCTGCTTGAAGAAGAAAATCCTAGAATAATGAAGGTTGATACTGCTGCGGGCTCACAACGCTCTTCCGAGGCGTCCTTAGAGGAGCTAGCATGTTCATTTCTTCACCGGATAGCAGTAAGGCCCAAAATTCTACCATATACGGATATGATCAAGTGGATACTTGACAATGCAGAGATGAACAACAGACAATTCAAGGTTCAAGGACATGGGCTCATCAGATCATTCGCTGCGCAAGATTTAAAGCTTATGTATCATCTTCCTGAACTGCAGGCGACTTACAATGCACAATTCATTAAGAAATTTGTGGCAGAGAACCCAAACCTAGCAGAGACCACCAAAGATTGGTCCAGAAAAGAGGAGCCACTCAAAAAGGGTAAAAAATGGTATGTACAGCACTGGTTCCCTCACCTCTCCGTATTGTTTTGCTGCGGCCATGCTTTGTAGATTATTTGGGATGCCGGATATCAATAAATTTTCGTCTGAATGGCTACCATTAATAGATGCTACCACAAATGCCGATATTATGGATTGGACCAAGATCTTTTCTGATAATCTATACATGGTTGTTATCAATTACCGGTCTAAAAGATCCTTGTCTCAAAGGATCTATCCTCCTTTTTATCTATCTGCATATGTTATGGATTCTATTTGTTATGTGTCTAAATTTCCCACTATGGGTTGGAAATGGACTACCCAAGACCCATTACCTATCCATGTTTATCATAAGATGTTATGGGATTCCCAGTTCGTCCCACACTTCTACCAGATTTGTCACGGGCTTATCTTACCCTTGTATAGAATGATGTATGATGAAAACCCCCCGAGGTGCTCACCCGAGGCATAGATAGACATCATCCCCATCGCAAGATGGTTCGGGGAAGAATGGTTCCCTGGGGTACCTACCAAATAAACTACGACTGGAAGCAGAATGGAAGCAGAAGGCGCAGGAAAAGGGAAAAGCAATCCAGGCATTGAACAAGTTAAATTGGGAATGTTACTGGGCATACTTGGTCAAGCCGCATAGTCAATGGATGACTGTGAAATGCATCATAAACGCAGTCGAAAAAGTAGTGTCAGCTCTCATGGATTCTGTTTTTGCAGCCCAGCTCAGCGCAGAAGTCAGCCAGCCGACTCTTCTCAAGCCCATGTTGAACAATTGCAGCTTTAAAGACCAAGTTCAGAAGTAGCCTTATTTTAGAATTTTGTTTTTTCTTTTAAATTAGATTAGAAAAAGGACGGTCATTTGAAAACCGCATCCTAAATTTTGTAAAGACACTACTATTAGAATTAGGAAGTCGTATTTTAACCCTTCTCATGCATTTAGAGAAGGGTCCAGAAATTTGTCAAAAACTTGTCCTCGGAACATGCACTTCTGCACCCTCAGAGGAGGTTTTGATGAATGGATGGATCAAGATTTATTAATGTTTGCATTTGATGTATGCTACTGATGTTGCACTTTTGTACTCTTAATAGATGTTAGAACAAGTAGAGATAAATCGTTTTTGCTTGAAGCTTATGAGTAGGATTAGTCATAAATGGTACTTTTATCTATTGGCCATTTATGCTTATATTCTTAAAGTGATATACAATTTTCAGTTGTTTATATGTTATTGCATGAATGTATGAGTTACCATTTGGCAGTTCTGTACGGTGGAGCCATTTATTTATGTCTGATATATGAATAACTTATTATGCGATATGTTGTTCACAACTGTTTTGCCTAACTTCTTATGCAAAGTGGTTTATCTTAATTGATTTTTATTCTTATAATAGCTGAATGATCTTTATTACCAGTTATTGTTTGAAATCTCTTTAGATCGCATAATAGAAGAAAAACAGCCTGGGTTAGCATAGATTAGATTTGTTGTTTCTCATTAGATTACAATAGCATAGAGTTAGTTTAAAGGTTTGAATTAAATTAGCTGTAAGTATTCTTAGATCAGCAACATCCAACTCTGCACACACACACATACACCCTTAGATTCGGAAATCGGTCCCATTATCCCCAGTCGGACCCGCTATACCAAACGGATAAGGAGCTGCCAACCAAGCTCCGGACCGGGTGGGTATCCCCCTTGTTGTCGACCCGATTTTCGGGGCTTCAACATATTTGGCGCTAGAAGGAGGGCTTGAACATAGTGTCTGTTGGAATGATTTTCAATTGTAACATTTGAATCAAGATGGTTGCTCACAAACTTCCCATTTGGAGTTGCATCCATGTTCCTACCTCTTCCAACACTCCACCTGAAGTGGTATGACTCTTGTCTCAGGTAAAAGTCAATGGTAAGAATAATTCTTCTGCTTTTAATCACGCTCTTCAATTTATTCAAAGAGTTTCAAGTTATGATGTTCAAAGAATTGATGAAGGCGTTTTATGCAGAATTTTTACTCTTACATTCACGGCAGAAGCTAGAAAATGGTGCAGAACCCTCCCAGTTGCATCAATTCACCGCTGGGACCAATTCGTCAAGACTTTCATTTTTGAATTTGATTGTTATGACTATGACCAGGTATATGATGAAATTGATTATCTACGGAAACAAGATGAATCTGTTAAGGATTTTAATATGCGATTTCATCTTAATTGTCTAAAGTACGATCTTGAAAGTGAACTCATAGATGAAGAATCTTCAGATTATGCTGAGCATTCCCTGCCTCCTATGTCTGACCAAGCATAAATTAGTTCAAGTTTTGTCTCAATTTCTTCTAATATGAATGAGAATTCCAATTTGAATATACAAATCAACCATGATGAATAAAGTCCCCAAAGCTTAGGAGTCATGCATGCTCTAATGCAAGAAGACAAAAGAGAGAATGCTGGAGGAAAGCCTGCCTTGGAACCAGGAGATGACTTTGATACAAGGTCAGATAATATCATTGTAAGTCAAAAAATGCAGATGCCAAGGTTAGAACAACAAACTATTTCTCTTTCAAAAAGTATCAGTACACAAAGGTATGATCTAAAGCCTGATGTCTATGATGAATCTGATGAACAAAGATTTTTCCATGATGATATTCTCAAATGCATTGTTCCAGAATCGCATTTTTCTCTTTATCCTGATGTTTTTAGTGATGATAATTTTTCCCCTCTCAATATTAAAGATATCTCAAAAAGTACAGAGGATTATTCAAATGAGTCATCATTAGGTTTTCAAGATAAAAAGACAGCTATAGAACATCCTTTAATCATTTTCAAACAAGAACCACTTGACCTTCCTTATCTGAAAATATATGAAGAAAAAGAGAAATCTAGGGAAACTTGTAAAATCATTTATGATAGCTACTTTGACAACGATGATGTTGTTGATTTATCCCAAGTAACTCATCAACACTCAGATAATGAGAGATATTCTAATTCGTAAATCATATCAGTCAATCCTCATTTCAAAGCAAAAGATCATTTGCCTAATTTTACTATCCAAGATAATACCCCGATCTATGATTCATATCATGAAGAAACCCCCATGCCTGTTCCAATCATAAGCTTTGTCTTCTGATTCACAAGATGGAATTCGAAATTTCTCGGATCGCATAATTCTGGTCGGCAGTTCCCTTGTGAAAAAAAGATATTCCAAGCCCAATCTAGTTGTTCTGTAACATTATTTGTACAATAATCATTTCCTTTCTTTCTCACTTAACACTCATTTTGTAAAAATCGGATGCGTTTTTAAATTTTCAGACTTTTTGATAGAATTTACTATGGTATGTTGAGCACCTTATCAAAAGAACATTCGAAGACGTGCCTAGCCAGTTTCGGAAAGCTACTGTTGTCAAGGGAAGTAATGAACTTTCTCAATTCCAAGATCAATCAAATAATCAGACTTCCTTAAACTTCATTGCATCCAACATAAGCCATCAACCAAGGAAAGTAAGCGTTTCCGAAAATTTCGGCAATTTCGCCGCCAATTGAATTAATATCTTTCCAGAAATTTTCCATTATTCTCATTGATTTATTTAATGATTTATATATGGAAACTTTCCTTTTACAAGAAATTGCTAAAAGCTTGACTTTAACGCACAGTAAGTTACAAGCCATTAAAACTAAAAAATCATATTCACAATCTGGCTTGTCATCTTTCCTATTACAAGATCATCAATCCATAACAGAAATTCATCCTGATTTTTATGATCCAATAGGTATCCAGTTGGAAAGAAGTTTTCATGAAAAAGAGATTTCGGACAGAATTCCAACTGAAGTTACATATTCTTATTCCACATCCAACATTAACAATCCAAGAAAAGTTTTGTTCTTAACACTGATGTTTAAAAGTTACATACATGTAGGAATAAAAATGAAAAGATGGCTCCACTGGAAATATCATTTCACCTAGTTAATTTTTGTATATAGTTAGAATAGGAGTAGGAGTAATTTAGCTAGGTTATTAGGTTTACTTTTAATACTTGGTAGGCAAAATAAGAGAAGAGATTATCCCTATTCTGTCCATAACCCTAGGGAATGTCTACCTCTCATTTCGTTAAATATTTTTCTCCATGATAAAATTTGCTATGGTTAACAGCATTTGACATTTACTAAAGACACCTTTTCTCTATCAAGATTTTGAACTTCTGCGTCTATAAATAGCAAATCTTTTGGAAACTTGATCTTTATTATCAATAGAACTTTAACCCAGATATGATACTAGTTTCAACTCCAAGAAATTTGAAGAAAGCAATCTTAGTGAAGAAATTGTTTTACGTCAGTACAATGAAAGGCATCAATAATAAAATAAGGATTCCCTATAGAAACAACCATTTCCAAAAAAAGCTCTATTATTGTCATCCAAAACTTTCTTAAGGAAAAAAATTGACTTCCTCCCTGCTAAAGGAAATCGCATCATTCAGAGGAACAATCCGAGAAAACACTATATCTCAAAGAATAAGAGGTCTCATCACGAGCTGGCTTATCATGATCACAGATATTATAACTTGCTGACTTTGCCAATACTGTCCACCAAAACAAGGCAATGACTCAAGATTGTTGCAATCAAAAGACAAGGGGTCTCATCACAAGCCATCTTGTTCAGCAAAAGTGTAAATCAAGTGAATGACTATGTCATAATTTGGCCACCAAACCAAGACATTATTCTTTAGAGAATAAAAAAAAAAAGGAGAAAAGTGTCAAAAAGGGTTTTTCTCTGAAAAGTTGTAAATAGCCTTAAGCAGGATAAAGGACCATTACTGGGTAATAGGTAACCCTGTCGAGGCTATGGATGCCTACTAGCAACAGAGGCTCTACCTGCAACAAAGGAGCATATTTAAAAGGCTTCTACACAGGGAAGACTTTATTTTAATTTTTCTTACAAGACCAAGTAATGGCTGATGTAAATGCAAGGACAAGCTAAGGATACAAGTAATTAAAATGGAAAGAGGTTGAAACAAAATATCATTGACAGTTTGAAGTATAATATGTTTTATCTTTTTATAATAAAGTTTAAGTTTTTCTGAGAAAATTTTTGTTTCGGAAGTTTGAAAAACGTCAATGAAGATTCAGAGAATAATAGTTCTCCCAAGTGAATCGCCAATTGTTGTGGCCAGCAACACCCTTGTTCATTTAAGTGTTGTCCAAAATACTAAATGAATGGGGACCCTTAGTTAAATTTTAAAGAAAAAAGCAAGAGTTTTCTTTCTTCAAAATAAGGTTACCATCGTAAGCTTAGAAAGATCTTTTGAATATTTTTAACCTAAGTTTATGATAAGGGAAATATCTTTAAAACCGCGTTGCAAAAAAGATAGGAAATGCCTCCATTTCTCTATAATATCAGTATGCACAAGACCCTCGTGTTAAGCATAACATCGCATCGCAATGAAGTAATACTCATAAGGAAAAAACTTCAAGATTTACCGATCTGTGATAACACCGATCGCAAGATCGCATATCACAGAAATGAGCTGTCAAGATTTGGCAAACATCAAACTTTTGCGACCTGCGATGTTGCGATCGCTGCGATATTATCTTCTCGCAATCTGCAATGGTGCGATTTGCGATGGTGCGATTTGCGATGGCGCGATCTGCGATGTTACGTAAGCAAATCATAAATCACTTCATCACGAATCCTTCGGGCACGCCATTCAAAGAAAAGCCACTTACCATAGTCTGACTCAAGATCATGTGCTTTTAATGATAGTAAATGAATTAGTTGTCAGTTATTAAATGAAATGAAGACGCGTGCTTTTGTAAAGAATTACCTCACGTAAGGTGGCATGTTTGATATATCTGTTGCATTTAAAACTCTCCCATCACCTTTCTTAATCAGTCATTTCCATTTCACTCGTAATTTGCAGGAACGAAGAGCTAAGATGATTCAAAGCCAAACGCAGGAAGAAATGGGAAAGAAAAATAAAGCTCAAGGCTCTGAGGCAAAGGAAAAGACAAAGGAGATGGCGCCTTTGTATACAGACACAGCCTGTAACAGAGACGCAGGGATATCGACATGGGAAAGCATGTACAGGCTGCTTGAAGAAGAAAATCCTAGAATAATGAAGGTTGATACTGCCGCGGGCTCACAA
>APFE030713271.1:0-30731 GCA_000404065.3 Pinus taeda
TTTAATAAAGAAATTTATAATATTATTTTAACGCAGTTCAAGTTTATGAAATTAATATAACGTATAAATTAATTATACATTTGATAATTATCTTTTTATAAAATTAGATGTGTATAAGAGGGGTGATTTTAAGTCATTTTATAAAATTTTCCACTACTTTAAGAGTAACTTGGTATGCCTCCCCAATTGTTGTTAGGGGTAGCATGTTTATCTTATATGGGATATCATATCTCAATCCATTTATCTACTTGAATACTCTCAACTCCTCATCCTCTTCCACATAACTTACTCTAATATTGATCTTAACACTCTTCTATATATTCTTTAACCATGAGAGCTTTTTGTCTAAGATTTTGCATTTTCTAAAAACATTCAACTAATAATATTTTGGCTTAAACTTTCTTTTGAATCTTGTACTATCCTATCATAGCTCTTAACTTTTTCTTTTCCTTTATTTTCCCTTTGTGCTAGCACCTCTTCCTGCCATAATTTTGTGTGCCCTTTCTTAACTTTCTTATCATCATTAACATCGTACCAAAAAGTCATGTCACAAAATAAGTTTTACAAATTTAGGTTTACTCTTAGATTTTGTGAATTAAGCTTATGAGAATTTGTTCTTATTTTA
The DNA here is from genome assembly GCA_000404065.3 of Pinus taeda. Taxonomy (NCBI): domain Eukaryota; kingdom Viridiplantae; phylum Streptophyta; class Pinopsida; order Pinales; family Pinaceae; genus Pinus; species Pinus taeda. Next base: position 626 of record APFE030713271.1, read on the forward strand.
ACAATGTTAATATCTTTTTTCTTTTTTTTTACCCAGAACTCCTTATCACACCACAATTTTTATATTATCCTTATTCCCTAAAATGATATCTTTTTTTAGGCTTCCATGGTCTAACCAAGATCAATCCTCCTTATGTCATCCATCTTGAGTCAAAGTTGATTTTGGCTAGACTTTGAAATGATTTTATAAAACTGTCTTGTTTTCCATGTCATTTAACCTCTTATTATACATTGCATACACAACCATAGTCATGTTCTCAATGAAAAATGATTTGCTTTGCTTTCATGAAGTGAATAGAATTTTGAAATTATGTTGTTTTGAATTTGTTGTATCTTTCTTGAGGACTTCCTCTAGATTTATTATAAACTTTAGAAACTCTATAAATCCTTTTTTCAATAATATAACTTTAGTTGAATCTCTAATATGAACTCCAAGATATTCTTTCAATTAATCGTTAATTATCATATATCAAATATATAATTTTAAAAAATTTAATTATCATACTTTTCATTTTGTTAATAATTATACTCAAATTAATATATATATAATATATATATAATATATATATAAAACGAAAAGATATTATAAACAATTAATAGATAAAAAACATTCACTGTTTTTTTTCTAGAAAGTAATATAAATTTAAAAAATCTGAAAACGTATACTTCAATTAATTAATGTGTAATCCTTTATATTTTAGTTTAAAATTTTCCCATTTAGAAAAATAAAATCACGAAATTGGCATTTTAAAATTTTTACCCCTTTTTTATATAATTTGTACATACAAATCATTTAATTATATTAATATAAATGGACAATCTCTACTCCATAACATAAATCTTCGCAGACTCTTGCTCCATCACATAACTTTCAATATTTCAGCTAAGACTATTGTTTTCCAAGCAGAGCTGTTTCAACTGGACTAGACCACCGAATTATGTTGGTATACTTCCTATCAAGATGCTTATTGAAAGTCGGATCCATTGCAGCTTTGTACAATTACACAGTTTTTTTGGAATATAACCACCGAGCAAATTATAGCTGAGGTCTAGCACTCCTAGCGCCTTCAACTGGAAGAAATCCATTGGCATTCTTCCTGTGAATTTATTGTGAGAAAGATTCAGAGTGCGTAATAATGAGAAGTTGCCAAGAGATGGTGAAATGGGACCTTGCAATCCCAATCCAGGTAGTATTATGGCAATCACTCGTTTAGAGCGCTTTCTGCAGAAAATGCCATTCCAGGAGCACACGTTATCAGAGTTTGCTACGGTCCAGTTGAACATGAACTTCATCTTGCACCAAACAATCTCTCCCCTAAATGCAAATCCTGCAACCAACGAGGCATGCAACCAAACAAAAAGCGTTTATCAATTAAAAGCCTTTTTGGCATATTAATGAAACCCTTTACGAGGCAAGCAACCAAACAAAACAAACAAGTCAAAACAACGTTGAAGCATTAGAGCTTAAGCATTCAATATAAAGAAACAAAACCGAAAAATCTTGGCAGATTCTGGGTCTCTGCACCTCCGCAAAATCTCACGCTTTACAGGTCTACTGTAAAAGCCTGCCCGGGCTAGGGAACGCGCTTCAGAATTATGTTTAATAGATATGCTCCGTTCTAAAGCTCTGGAACTGCGAAGCCGATTTCCGAACTCTGCTGCGATAACTCTTCAGCCACGGGCTATCTACTCTCCAATTACATTTTACCTACACAATATACAATGAACACCATGAAAGAAAATAAATTCCCCTTACAATGCAAATCAGAATATATTAATTCTAAAACTAGAAAGAGAGGAGGGGACTTATTACCTGCTCGATGGACCTTACAATGTCCAAGGGCAGTGATGTGGGTGATGTCGAGCCAGAGAACACGTTGAAGACCAGCTATTAGGGCTTTGTAAGAAGAAGCATTCATGCTGAGTCTGAAGCAATCATTAACATATGCGCTGAACTTCACAACAAAACCATCATCGTCGTCTAAATAATGAAACCAATGTTGCCATGACCAGGGTTTGGTGTGCATGATCCAGCGCCATAGCGCAGGGTGCATTCATATCGGACGATAGTGAACCCTACTGTTTGGGGAAGCCGAATGTTGGCAAGACTAGTCTCTGGTTGTTTGGGGAAGCCTAATGTTAGCTAGCTACCTGCTGTGCGATTCAAATTCAAAACAAATTAGCTACCTGCTGTGCCATTCAAATTCAAAACAAATTTCAAGTAAAACGCGGCAATTTTAAAATTCAAATTTGATGGATCATGGTCGATGTATTGACCGACGGCGACAAGCAAGGGACCTTCAGTGAGGGCGAGTCCTATTTGTGCGACTATAGCATAGTTAATGCTATAGTCTTTACACCCCTAATAATTTGACCTCATCGCATACCATGTTCATGCATCCATGCATGCATCATCACCCAGCTCCGGCGATGCCTTCCTGCCCTAACTTGACCTCACCGCGACCGTAATCCGGCAATGCGTTCCTGCCCGCCTCCAGGTCTGCTGCTCCCTCTCTGTTATGCCCTGAGGAATCGGGCGCTCCGCACGGCGGGCGGGCGACCCACACGATGGGCGAACGGGCTTTCACCTGGCAGTGTGCACGACCCGGGCACCGGGCGAGGCTACACGAAATACAGGTTGATGGTTGAAGGGCTCCGCGCACAACGGGCGGGCGACCCGAGGGCGACCCGCGCCCCAAGGGCGGATGCCCTGAACGAAGACGTCAGCAAAACGACAATTCAGAACGCGCACGGGTGACCTATGGCGGAACCAGTTCGGGTAGTGGACCGAGCGCACACCCGGTTATACAGTCGGCAGGCAGACAGCATTCGATGGGCGAACAGTTCGGTTCGATGAACAACCAACAGCTCCACGGGTGGATGAGTTTGGCAACAATCCGGTGTACAGATGTTTAACACGGGCAGTTCAGCGTGTGAACGGGCCAGCATGCAAACAGTGCGACGGGTGGATAGTTTGGCACACGGCGTGCAGACAAATAGTTCAAACGGGCGAACGATCCGACAGTTCAAGCGTTGGACAGTCGGGAAAACATGAACTGGTGATACAGCAGCTCGGCGCAGTGTGCAGTAACACAGGGGCAGCGTTTACAACAGAGGCGAGTTGTGCGACGACCGCCCAGAACGTTGGAACAAACAAATGGATGGACGACTGGTTGGAGAGCAGGCGGACGTTCGAACGATGGCCGGAGCGCTGCACGGAGGTGCGCCCACCCGCCCGGGCAGCGATGTGCGAGTTAGCATAACGTTGGCGGAGGATGGCACACGAGGTGCGCCCAAACGAACACGGTGGACGGCATCAACGAACGCACAGCGAACACGAAGGTGGGAGGCAGCGCGGCTCAAAACAATGGCGCACACGCGGGTTACAAGCTGGCACGTACAAGTGTGGCAGAGTTATACCCCTTTGGCGTGGGCGGCTTTGTGCGACAAAGGCCGACCCGCCAAAGTGGGGAGACACGACCGTTCAAACGGAAACGTGTCGGCTTCATTGTAAAAATGGGACGAGTGTTGTTATGTTGGGGGTCGGCTTTGCAAACCGACACCCCTATCCGAATGGCGGTGGAGCCTATATAAAGGCAAGGCATTGTAGCCATTTGGAGGCATCAAGCAAGTGATCATTCGATCAAGCAAAGCTCGATCACTCTAGTCTTCAAAAGGGCACAGTCAATTGTGCGCAGTTCTAGCGCAGCATGTAAGGACGAGCTCGGATTTTGGTGGACGGAATAGAGGGTCGGAATACACAGTCGCGGACTGTGGTTTTTATGCCGGTCTTGGCACGAAAATCGCATGGCAGATGCGCACTTGAATTGTAAGGGACGGCATATGTAAAAGGTGTTTAGCCTATTGTAATATCGTGTTGGCCGCGGGCACACGAATATTGTAAGCTTGGAAAAGTTAATAAAACGTTTGAGGGCGCACTCGTTCGGGAGTTGCCCCTCCCATATAATTATGTGTTAATGTCTTTTGGTTATTGCATTACATGTTAATTGTATCGGTCAAGATAATAATGCGGTTATAATTGAACATGAATTATAATTGATTGTGGAATTATATGTTTATGGTTCGGTTATATAAGAATTGTAGTTATACTTATTCGGTGAAGCAGAATTAAGTATTGCGAAGCGAAGGCGTAGTCCATATACGCTCTATTAGAGCGTACGGTGGTGCCGCACCCGCCCAATAAAAAAAAAAAAAGATTGGGGGCGTGACAGATGGTATCAGAGCTCGGTTGAAGAGCTGGTTGAGCAGGTTGCTCGTGGAAACTTGGACATCCAAGTGAAAATTGCAGGTGATTTGGAGAAGGCAGTGGATGGTTGACACCATGTCACAAAAGAACAAGAAGATGGCAGCTAATTCTCAAGCCGGGTCTAGCCATACAATGAAGGACGCAGCGAAGGATACAACGCTTGAGTTCATTGACAGAGTAATCGGGAGGATGGAGACTTTAGAAAACTCTTGGAACCAAGGGGTGGGTTCACTCAACAAAGAATGGGAGACCATCTCAAAGGTCAAAGAGGAACTTGAAGAGCTCCGGACGCAGCATGATGAGCTCAAAACGCAATTTGAGTACACTGATGTCTTGTGTACACAGCTTGAAAAAAGAGTAAAAGAGGTTGAGGAATCAAGGGATCAAGGGCTAGCAGAGCTTGTGAACCTAAGGAGGACTCTCGACAAAACGAACAAAGCTCTTGAAGAGGCCCAAGATGAGATTGTGGTACTAAAAAGGGCCGTGAGGCACAACTCAGGTGGAGGAGTACCCCATGTAAAGGTCAAAGAACCGGAATCTTACGACGGGACAAGGAGCGCAAAGGTTCTTGGTAATTTCTTATGGGACATGGAGCAGTACCTAGAACGGTTGAACCTACCTAAAGGGGAAGCGCAAGTCAAGGTGGCCGCCCAGTTCCTAACTAATGATGCCAAGATGTGGTGGAGAAGGAGGGCCGATCAGATTACCAATGGTAGTGCTGATAACATCACCTCCTGGGATGACATGAAGAAAGCCTTGCAGTCACACTTCAATCCTCAAGATGAAACGTGGGAGGCAAGGACCAAGATTAAGTTCATCAAACAAACCGGGAGCTTACAAAACTATCAGCAGGAATATTCAAGCGCGGTGCTGGAACTTCCAAATATGGCCGAAAAAGACAAGGTTTTCAATTTTATTATTGGGTTGAAGCCTTGGGCTCGTAATGAGGTGAAGAGGTAGAAAATCAGGACGCTTGAAGAGGCCTTCGCTGCGGTTGACAGGCTCGTAGATCATTATGACGAAACTTCTAATGAGAAAAATAAGTTCGAGAAGACAAAAGAAAAGAAAAAGGAAGACACTACAAAGGCAGATAATACTCCGAAGGAGAAAAAACCTTTGAAGTGTTGGTTGTGTGCAGGACCACACATGGCTAAGAACTGTCCTTCTAAGCCAAAAGTGGGCGTTGCTGCTCAAGAGGAAGAGGAGGACAATGCTTCCGTAGGGATGATGCAGATCCTCGGAGCCTCTGCCACAATGGAGACAACCTCTAGGAGGAACCCGGAAAGGAACAGGCTGGAATATGTGAGTATGAAGATTGGTGGGACAGAGGTGCTCACGATGGTTGACAGTGGGGCCTCACACAATTTCATGAGCGAGGACACCGTAAGGAGACTTGGTCTAAAGTTTGTGCCGGTGGAAGCACATATGAAGACCGTAAACTCTCCTCCAATAGCAATCCTTGGCATAGCTAAAAAGGTAGATACGGTACTTGGTGAGTGGTCCGGGAAAGTAGACTTCACCATAGTACGAATTGATGACTATGAAGCAGTGTTAGGGATGGAATTCATGAAGCAATTCGAAGCTATGGTAGTGCCACATTTGAGAAAGCTCTTCATTTATGATGGGAGAGAGGATGTGCCCATAGGTGTTCCCACCATGGGTGTGAATAAGACGGATCATAAACTAGGAGGGATGCAGGTGGAGGACAAGGAGAAGATAAACAAGCGGTTGTCTACCATGGAGACAAAGCTTGCTGAACAGGACTTGGTCATCCAATCACTCTCGGATAGCATCTTGGATTTGTCAAGAAGGCTAGAGTTGGTGGAGGACGATGAGGACGATATGTATGTGAGGCCGAACATCCAGAAGGAAGATCGGGAAGCCTATCTACGACGAATGGAGATTGAGGATCCAGACAGATGGATTGAATTGATTAGTGAGAGAGAGCCACCTAGCTCATCTCCTTTGCGGTCTTCTTAAGTGATATGGAGGATGGGCTCATTGTTGGCTGCTCAAGGCAGTGAGCCCTCAGGTTGATTCGGCAAGTATGAAGGTCCCCACATGTAGAAGAAAAATGGAGGTTCCCATGAACCTGGGCAGGGGATCAGAAAAATAAGTGTGGGCACATAACCGAGATGTGTGACACTTGTTCATTTCCAGTTTGGTGACCGAATGGAGATCATCGAGGATGAGGCTACATGTTGGTTGCTGGTGATTTCGGTGGGAGACCACCGGGACGGAATGTTGTCGGGACGACAACGTCTTAGGGTGGGGGAGGATGTTATGCCCTGAGGAATCGGGCGCTCCGCACGGCGGGCGGGCGACCCACACGATGGGCGAACGGGATTTCACCCGGCAGTGTGCATGACCCGGGCACCGGGCGAGGCTACACGAAATACAGGTTGATGGTTGAAGGGCTCCGCGCACAATGGGCGGGCGACCCGCTCCCGAGGGGCGGACGCCCTAAACGAAGACATCAGCAAAACGACAATTCAGAACGCGCACGGGTGACCTGTGGCGGAACCAGTTCGGGTAGTGCGTCGGGCGCACACCCGGTTATACAGTCGACAGGCAGACAACATTCGATGGGCGAACAGTTCGGTTCGGTGAACGACCAACAGCTCGACGGGCGGATGAGTTTGGCAACAGTCCGGTGTATAGACGTTTAACACGGGTAGTTCAGAGTGTGAACGGGCCAGCGTGCAAACAGTGCGACGAGTGGACAGTTTGGCACACGGCGTGCAGACAAACAGTTCAAACGAGCGAACAATCCGGCAGTTCAAGCGTTGGACAGTCGGGCAAACATGAACCGGTGATACAGCAGCTCAGTGCAGCGTGCAGTAACACACGGGCAGCGTTTACAACGGAGGCAGTTTGTGCGACGACCGCCTCGAACGTTGGAACAAACAAACAGATGGACGACCGGTTGGAGAGCAGGCGGACGTTCGAACGATGGGCGGAGGGCTGCACGGAGGTGCGTTCACCCGCCCGGGCAGCGATGTGCGAGTTAGCATAACGTTGGCGGAGGATGGCACACGAGGTGCGTCCAAACGAACACGGTGGACGACATCAACGAATGCACAGCGAACACAAAGGTGGGAGGCAGCGCGGCTCGAAACAATGGCGCACACGCGGGTTACAAGCGGGCACGTACAAGTGTGGCAGAGTTATACCCCTTTGGCGTGGGCGGCTTTGTGCGACAAAGGCCGACCCGCCAAAGTGGGGAGACACGACTGTTCAAACGGAAACGCGTCGACTTCATTGTAAAAATGGGGCGAGTGTTGTTATGTCAGGGGTCGGCTTTGCAAACCGACACCCCTATCCGAATGGCGGTGGAGCCTATATAAAGGCGAGGCATTGTAGCCATTTGGAGGCATCAAGCAAGTGATCATTCGATCAAGCAAAGCTCGATCACTCTAGTCTTCAAAAGGGCGCAGTCAATTGTGCGCAGTTCTAGCGCAGGATGTAAGGACGAGCTCGGATTTTGGTGGACAGAATAGAGGGTTGGAATACACGGTCGCAGACTGTGGTTTTTATGCCGGTCTTGGCACGAAAGTCGCATGGCAGATGCGCACTTGAATTGTAAGGGACGACATATGTAAAAGGCGTTTAGCCTGTTGTAATATCGTGTTGGCTGCGGACGCACGAATATTGTAAGCTTGGAAAAGTTAATAAAACGTTTGAGGGCGCACTCGTTCGGGAGTTGCCCCTCCCATATAATTATGTGTTAATGTCTTTTGGTTATTGCATTACATGTTAATTGTATCGGTCAAGATAATAATGCGGTTATAATTGAACATGAATTATAATTGATTGTGGAATTATATGTTTATGGTTCGGTTATATAAGAATTGCAATTATACTTATTCGGTGAAGCAGAATTAAGTATTGCGAAGCGAAGGCGTAGTCCATATACGCTCTATTAGAGCATACGGTGGTGCTGCACCCGCCCAATAAAAGGAAAAAAAGATTGGGGGCGTGACACTCTCTAACAGGACCTCCACTCTGACTTAGACAGTTGGATGTACTTAATGCAAGTGGATGTAGTTAATGCAAATGGACTGTATACCTATGCACTTTCAATGAAACCTCCGCGTTCAGGATTTCAAATAATCCCGCGCAAAATTTTGAATTAAAATGAAATGCGGGTAGGGTCGGCAGTGCCGCATAAATTTTTTAAATTGAAATGAAAAACGATCTCCCTATTAGAGAATACAATTGAAGACATCACGCTGATGCCTGCTCGTGGGATGTCGGGAACACTGAAATGATTTCCTGATTCCCGGTGCCTAATCCCATCTCTGTGCCTGAGTAAGAGCTGCCATGGATGCAACAAGGGGTTGTTGCATGTGAAGAATGATATATTGAGAGAGGGAGACCCCATTTGGAATCCCCTGTTGCGATCTGTGAAATACTTGATCAGCTTGATTCCATTCCTAAAGTGAGCGCTTGCATCTGCATTCCACTGCGTCCATCTAATGAAGACGAGTGAACAAATCAATTGATCAATTGCTTCAAGTAGGAGGAGAAAAGGGAATTCAGAGGAGTTGTATTCAGAGAAGGTGAAACCAACACTTCTTTTGCCCTCGAAAAATACAAGAACAAGAATGGAGAATGCTTTAACAATAGTGTCATATCTTACAATATCATTAATCAATTTGCTACTAACTTTCGTGCTCAAAGTGGATGGTTTCTCCAGTAGTACGGTCGCCATACGGTCAATTGAAACTTATCATTCTTCAGAAGGTTTTTGGTTTAATTTTCCCCATAATTTTCTAACCAGAGCCCACGTGATGTCTAATGCTCATAACGCCGATGTATACCGAGTGCTGCTCTTTAGACCGTTTCTTCATGGTCTTGTTTGGTCTGCATTTGCTGTAATTGTTGGATGGTGTTGGTTGTAAAGGAGGGAGGCGCTCACAAATGGTATCATATTTTTGTCTCCGCAAGTAGAATTATTGTGATATTGGTAGCCATTTCTATTGCATTGGCAACAGATTGCTTTGATTTGAAATTATATTTACAAATCAGAAAGATGGCTCATTTTTGGCAAATGAGAAGCATGCCTCATTATCGGAAAATCAGAAGAAAGCCTCATTTTAGGTGTGCGAAGCTCATATTTTTGTGTTTTCTGCAATTATTATTTTAGAGTTACTTTACATTGTAATCTGCATCGCAATAGCAAGAGTTATGGGTATATAGTGATTTTCAATGTTTAGTTCTTGTGAAATGGGCTAGCTTCTTGTTTATCCTTAATAACTGCGAATATGCATTGGACCAAGATTCACCAAAGCATGGAAAAGAGATCTGCTGGTATAGGAGTTGTGGACATTACATTGGTGATTTTGTATTCTTTCTCTTCACAATATAAAAGGACTTTTTATATTTATAGTTGTATATGCTCCATCATATAGATAGATAGTCATTATGTTTTTATGTATTTAGTTATTTACATATCTGCTGATTGCATATATGCTGTGAAATACTCCAGCACCTTTTATGCTTTGACGATGATATCAATCAATATGCTGACTCATATGTACCTTTTTATATTGGCTCAATATAAGGATATTATAGATTTTTTCTCTCTGAAAAAAACCCTGGCTGCATAATTCTCATAATCAGATACAGATGATTCATGTATTCCCCTGGCTGTGCAATTCTCATAATCAGATACAGATGATTCATGTATTCCCTATGTAGTGCACACTTTGGCGAATTATATATTTCCTCTGTGCCATACACTTCAATGTGGATTGCATAGGCTATGAATATTAAATGTATTTTCGATGTATCACACAATGATAATTTATATATTTCCGATGTATCGAACACATGCGGATTGGATAGTCTTTTTTAAGTTTGATTTAATTATAATTTAAAAAAATAATAACATTGTTTTATCAAATAAAATAAAATTTATGTAGTGATAAGGATGATGGTTAACGTCCACCCAGATCAAACATTGGTCTCTCGGACCTAAAGAAACAAACTATTTATTTTGATTTAAGATTTTATTCCTATGCTCAAAAAGCTTGGAGAGAAGCCTCCCAAGCTCACTATAATTTTGACATTGTAAAAGGCTAGGAACGTCAGTATTGTAACAAGGATTGTGAAACTGAGATCTAATGTGGTTGTACGCGGGACACTCTAAGAGGACGTGGTTTTCATCCTCGATGTTCCTATTCTCACACATATGGAAGATCATTTCCATCCATGGTGTTTTAGGAACTGCCCAACAACTTGTATATATAATTATATACAGGTCATTGGGCATACTATTATATATCATATAATAATATGCATATATAATTTTATTTAAAATTATGATTTGAATTTATGTTTTTATAAATAAAATACATCTATTTTAAATTAAAATTATTATTTTTAATAATAATTGAGTTGTTAATAAATAGATTGATTATTAATTATAGGTTTAATTTATAGACAATTTCAAGTAAGAATGTGATTTTTTTGTTATTTTAAATATACTTTTGAATCTATAAATAGATTTAGTATTTTGAAAAAAAAATTGGGCATTCTAATTCTACATAAATAACTTAAGTTTTTAAAAAACTTTGCGAGATTGTGTTAAAATTAACCAAGAAAAATGTTATGAGAAAAGACAATTAAGTATAATTATAATTAGTATTAAAAAGATAGATAATAAAATTTTTAGTAAATAAAATGAGTAGTAATCTAACTCACAAACTACCATTTTTGATTAATTTTAATCAAATTACACAGATTTTTAAAAACTTGAATCAAATAAATATTATCAAAATTATTATTAATATGCAATCCCAATTTCAAAGAAAAAATATATAATTATATATTAATTATTATAATTAAAATTAAATTAAAAATATATATATATTATTTTATTTTATTTTTAATTTATTTATAATTTTTATAATATTTTAGTTATCAATATGTGATATTGTTCTACACAGTTGTTAAGCTCACTATGGAATAATCCTAATTATCACATGATTAAATATTTTTAATATCTCTTAACTATTGCTCTTAATTTCTAACCTATCCTATTAACAAAAACTCAACTCCTGGTTTCTAACCTATCATGTTAACAAAAACTCAATATCATTTAAAAATTTGTTATCAATTTTTTTTACACTTCGAATAAATACTCAAAAAATAATATTTTGTGAATAACTTTGAACTTCAGGCATATTAAAACTATAGGGTTTGGGTTATTTTGAACATATGGGTCATTACTCATGCCACTATTTTATTCATTCATTTTGTTATTGATTTATTTATTTTAAATATATATATATATAGAAGGTTTTTTATTTATTGTTTATATCAAGAAAAAAAATAAATTAAAATATTATTTATTATAATTTATTTCTATAACAATATTTAACTGATATTAAAAAATATCAAGTATATTCTTAACATATAATAAATGATGAAGCATTATAAGTTTTTATTAATTTTGGTCATCTACAAAGAAAAGATTGAGTTAACATCATGAAAGTAAATATAAAAAAATAATATGAAAGTAAATATAAAAAAGTAATATAGTTATTGTTAAATGTTGGCGGTATTATTATTTAATTTTTTAAATTTAAATTAAATTTTATATTTAGAATAAATATATAAGTTTTTTTAAATATTTTATTCTTTTAAAGTATCTAGGTATAAATAGATTTTTTTAAGTGATATTTAATTTTTAAATTTTTTTATGTATTTATTTTTTTAAAATATGTAATTATTTAAGTTATGGAATTGATATCATTTTGTTTAATTTATATATTTTGTATGTTAAATATGTTGTTTTGAATTAATAATTTGTGATAATAACTTGAAGAAAAAGCTTAGTATATCAAGTATCAATTAGATATAAGATGCTCAAACATATAATTATTTTACAAAAAAATAAGGTGATAAAGCATATGTTTGAAATGACTTGCTTGTCTTTTTACTGAATTTTAGGGTCTTTATGAGAGATTTTATACAATGTGAAAATAATAAAATTATAATGTGTGATTCATTTTCTACTCTAATACAATAACCTTAAAAAAATATTACCTTGTTTAGAACCATAATATTCTATTAATTTTCCTAAATGTCTACTTTTTTAATAGTTCTCTTCCTTGTACTAGGGTCTACAAACTCTCTATTGAATCCCTTAATAATATATTATTTCTTCTATTTATTCCCCATAATAAAATCCAACAACATCAACAATCCATTATGCATGCATCACCACTGCCAGGATCATCTTGACTTCATAATAATTTTTCTATGAGAAATGTAATTGTTATTGAACAATCCATCATAGTTCCTTGAAGGAACCTATCCATTGGCCACCATGGTTTTGACATTGCTCATAGGCCACTCTTCCTTCTCAATGTTTATGTCCATGATGCAGACTATTGGTTATTCCTCAATAGTAAAGTACATGACTCTTGGATATTATGGACCCTCCACACCAAACCTTCCAATAGAAGAGTGGAATTATTTTGCGGAGACTAGAGTATTGCAAGTAGGACGAGCCCCAAATAGTGGGTTGTTGGGTGAGTATAGGGGTTGGTTTTAGCCCTATATTCCACAGTGTGACAATAGCATGGAAGGGAGACTATGTCACAACTGTAGGAGGCTTGTTGAGGGTGAATGAGTGGGTTGACAAGTGGTTGTTGGAAGCACTAACTAGGCGGCCTCATCACAATAGTTCACTTTAGTTTGGAACAACAGTCAAAAAGGTGTGTTTGACTAATTTAGAAGGATAACGTGAAGTGGCAGGGCCTAAGACGAAAGTCCCTGATATATCAAAGCCCCTGAAGATCAAGAAGGTGAATATTGGGTTGGAAGCGCAACCAAAGTTTGCAAACATAGGTGATTATTGGGACAAGGACACAATGGACAAAGTCGTAGAGTTATTGTGGGAATATCAAGACTTATTTCCCACCAAATTCTCGGATCTCAAGGGGATATTAGCTAATCTAAGCATCATGAAGATCACTCTGAAGCCAGATGCAAAGCTACTGAATCAACACCCATACTGGTTGAATCCTAAGTACAAGGAAAAAGTGCACGAAGAATTGGATAAGATGCTGGCAGTTGGGATTATTAAACCTGTCGAGGAATCATACTGGGTTAGTCCTATGGTGGTTTAGGAAAAGAAGACAAAGAGAAAAATTCGAATCTGTGTAGATCTAAGAAAGCTAAATGATGCTTGTGTCGATGACCCATTTCCTACACCATTCAAAAACGAAGTGTTGGAAAATGTTGGACGCCAAAAAGCCTATTTGTTCACTGATGGGTTCTCAGGGTATCATCAGATCAAAATTGTGCCAAAGGATCGGTGTAAGACCACCTTCACTGTTGAATGGGGTTGTTTTCTGTATACAGTTATGCCCTTTGGACTTAAGAACACCCCTACAATATTCTCTAGGGTGGTAGTCACAACTTTCAAAGAATTTATTCATAATTTTTTGGAGGTTTACTTTGATGATTGGACAATGTTTGGGTTAGTAAACAAACATGTTTCTTGTCTTTGCCTCATGCTGGATACTTGTCGAGAGTATCAGATATCTCTTAATCTGATGAAGTGCATCTTATGCGTACCATATGGGATACTTCTGGGCCCTATTGTTTGTAAGCATGGGTTGATGGTAGATCCTCCCAAAATCACAGTAATTATCAATTTGGAACCTCTGAGGAATATCAAACATTTGCGTGTGTTGCCGTGCCATAAAGGATATTATATGAAATTCATCAAAGAATATGCACAGATCACTGTGCCAATGGAGACATTGCTGAAGAAGGATGCGACGTTTTGCTGGGATGATGATTTCCAGAAGAGTTTGGATGTCTTGAAGGAAAAATAATCATAGGGCTATTCTAGTGTTCCCTGATTAGAAGAAGGAATTCGACGTACATGTAGATGTATCCTGCATAGCATTAGGAGTTCTGTTAACCCAACCAGGCGCCGGTGATATTGACCACCCAATAGCGTTTGCGTGCAAAAAGTTATCTAAAGTGGAAAAGAATTAATCAACCACAGAGCGTGAAGATTATCAATGGTGTATGCGCTCCAGAAGTTCAGGCATTATTTGTTGGGTGCGCACTTCAGAATGTACACAAACCATTCTTCTTCGAAGTACCTGGTAAACAAGCCTGTGTTGGGAGGGGGGGGGGAATTTGTAGATGGTTGTTGCTCTTCCAATAATATGACTTTGAAGTACTTATGAAGAGAGGACGATAAAATGCTGGACCAGATCACCTCTCACGAATTGAGAATAGTGATGAACCTACAAATCTAGAGGAAGGACTTCCTGATGTGTAGCTCTTCGTTGTGCACGTCACAGATGAACACTTTCCAGACATAATTCAGTTCTTTTCTACGAGTACAACTCCTTAAGGGTATACAACGTAGCAGAAGAAATAAGTGGTGGTTAGGACTACATATTTTTCTGTTATTGCAGGACACATATAAAATCGGATCGGATGAAGCGCTACGTAGGTATGTCCCAGATTATGAAAGACAAAGTATTCTCGCTGAAGTGCATGGATAAGTTGCAGGAGGAAATTATGCAAGAAGAGGAACTGCATAGAAAATCCTACAAGAAGGACTATGGTGGCCAACTATGCATAAGGATTCCAAGGAGTATTGCAAGGAAAGTAATGTTTGTCAGAGAACGGGGAGACCGTCGTGAAGCGATGAGTTTCCCTTAAACCTATAGGTGAAATTACAAGCATTGGGTAAGTGGGCAATATATTTCATGGGACCAATCCAGCCACTAGGAAAGAAGACCGAAGAAATATACATTATTAAAACAAAAGAATATCTGACCAGGTGGGTTGAGGCGTAGCCCGTGAAGGATTGTAGCACAGCTACAAATGTAAAGTTCATTTTTGAATACATTTCGTCTCAGTTTGGTTTCCCTAAAATTTTGATAAGTGATAGTGGTTCACATTTCTTGAATGAAACAATTGTAGCCTTGCTTGAAGAGTTACAAATGTATCACCAAAAGAGTATGTCGTATCACCCTCAAGAAAATAAAATAGTGGAAACCTTTAAAAATATTCTAGGGAATTCCTTAACAACGATTTGTAATGAAAAACAAAATGATTGGGATGTGCACATACTAGTTGTTCTATGGGCATATAGAGCCACCTACAAAAAGTTGACTAGACAAACACCATTTAGACTGGTTTATGGACAAGAAGATGTGATGCTGATGGAGTACATCGTGCCAAGTTTGTGAATTTTTGCAGTTATAGACATGGCCAATTGAGATAGCATGGAAGAATGCCTCACGCAGATAGTTGAGTTGGAGGAAGATTGCTTCTTGGAGGGTTTTCATTAGTAGGTGCATAAGGATCGTGAAAAGGCATGGAATGATCACCATATTGAACAACACACCTTTTAGAGTGGAGATTTGGTTTTTCTGTATGATAGTAAGTTCACGAAGTTTCCGGGAAAGTTCCAAATGCATTGGCTGGGGCCATGTATTATCAAGAAAATCACAAATGGAAGCATAGTTCAGCGTGCAAAGCTGAACAGGGAACTATTTCCAGGAAAGGTCAATGGGAGCCAATTAAAGTTTTACAGGGGTGATCTCGCCCTTTCACAATGATTATATGTATGTGGGATAGTCTTAGTACTCCAAGTAGTTGAAAGGGAGTGCAGGACTATATACTACACTGCCAAAAGGATGGTTGGGTGAAGTGATTAGACTACGTGATGAATCAAGGGAAGGTGCATAGGGGAGCTACGACGAAGGAGTTTCACTAGGATAGCCATTGGGATCTCCATCTGCTAGCACTGCAATCATGCAACCCTCCTTAATATCCTATACTAAACCCCTGTAAAGGTATTCCATGGCTTCACATTGTGCACGAGATCTTCTGGAACTAATATACATCTCTCTTTCCTCTGCCTGTGAAGAATTAATAATACCTTGAGATTGTTGTTGTTCAACAATGTTTATTTCCTCATGTTCATTCGACACATTTTGTGACCAAGTAAATGGATTTTTCAAAGGTATATGTTCATTTGTTGTTGTTGAAATGATATCACTTTGATTATTGAAAAATGACTTCCACCAAACTGAATTAGCAATGTCAAAGTACTCATATCTAATACATTTTTTAATTTCTTCCAGGTAATCAGAATAATTTATATCTCTATTTTGTCTGCGTGCATTCAAAACTTCACCAATTGATTGTAATAACAATATTTTTGATGCAAATATTGGATTATCTGGAATGAACTTCAAAAATTGCAAACCTAATGACGGTGTCCATTCTGCAGTAGTTGAATACTTCTTGCCCATATTAGTGTTTTCCCATCAATTTTTTTGATACGAAATTGATGTTGGAAGCTAATGTCATTAAGTTGTTCAACGCATTTCCCCTCACTATACGATCCCAGAATAAACCTTCGCATGTCAACAGTTTCTTCCAACACATCAAAAGTAGGCTCTAGCATGTATGATTTCTTAATACATTCAATTAGTGAAACTGGGCATATACGGAAGACATGTGCATATATGGAAACTGGGCATATATGGAAGACATGTGCATATATGGAAACTGGGCATATACGGAAGATATGTGCATGTCTTCCGTATATCCCTAACTTTCCTGTATGTGCATATCTTCCGTATATGCACGTCGTTCATGTATCTGCATCACATATGCCCAAATTCCATATACAGAAATTGCGCATATACGGAAACTGTGCATATACGGAAGACACGCGCATATCTTCCGTATATGCCCAGTTTTCGTATATGTGCACATCTTCCGTATATGCGAGCATCTTCCATATATGCACAGTTTCCGTATATGCGCAATTTATGTATATGGAATTTGCGCATATACGGAAACTGGGCATATACAAAAGATGTGCGCGTCCTTCGTATATGCACCATTTCCGTATATGCGCAATTTCAAGATATGGAGTTTGTACACATCTTCGTTTATGCTTCTGCATTGTATATGCACAAATTCCATATACATAAATTGCGCATATACGGAAACTGTGCATATACGGAAGATATGCGCATATACGGAAACTGGGCATATACGGAAGATATGCACAAATCTTCCGTATATGCCCAGTTTCTGTATATGCGCAATTTCTGTATATTGAATTTGCGCGTATACGATGCAGATACATGAACTTTCCTATATGTGCATATCATCCATATACATAAATTGCGCATATACGGAAACTGTGCATATACAGAAGATGTGCGCATATACGAAAACTGGGCATATACGGAAGATGTGCGCATATACGGAAACTGGGCATATACGGAAGATACGCGCGTGTCTTTCGTATATGCACAGTTTCCGTATATGCGCAATTTCTGTATATGGAATTTGCGCATCTACGATGCAGATACATGAACGATAGTTTCCGTATATGCGCACATCTTCCGTATATGCACAGTTTCCGTATATGCGCAGTTTCTGTAACATAAATGAAGATGCATGAACGACGTGCATATACGGAAGATATGCACATACATGAAAGTTAGCGATATACGGAAGACACGCGCATATCTTCCGTATATGCCCAGTTTCCGTATATGCGCACATCTTTCGTATATGCACAGTTTCCGTATATGTGCAGTTTTTGTAACATAAAGGAATATACATGAACGACGTGCATATACGGATGATATGCACATACAGGAAAGTTCATGTGTTTGCATCGTATACGCGCAAATTCAATATACAGAAATTACGCATATACGGAAACTGTGCATATACGGAAGATTTGTGCATATCTTCCATATATGCCCAGTTTCCGTATATGCGCACATCTTCCGTATATGCCCAGTTTTCGTATATCTTGAAATTGCGCATATACGGAAACGATGCATATATGGAAGACGCGCACATATTCCGTATATGCCCAGTTTCCGTATATGCGCAAATTCCGTATACATAAATTGCGCATATACAAAAACTGTGCATATACGGAAGATGTGCGCATATACGGAAACTGGGCATATACGGAAGATGTGCGCATATACGGAAACTGGGCATATACGAAAGATATGCGTGTGCCTTCCGTATATGCACAGTTTCCGTATATCCACAATTTCTGTATATGGAATTTGCGCATCTACGATGCAGATACATGAACAACGTGCATATATGGAAGACACGCACATACGATGTAGAAGCATAAACGAAGATGTGTACAAATTCCATATACAGAAATTGCGCATATACGGAAACTGGGCATATACGGAAGATTTGTGCATATCTTCCGTATATGCCCAGTTTCCGTATATGCGCACATCTTCCGTATATGCGCACATATTCCGTATATGCATAGTTTCCGTATATGCGCACATCTTCCATATATGCACAGTTTCCGTATATGCTCAATTTATGTATATGGAATTTGCGCATATACGATGCAAAAGCATAAATGAAGATGTGTACAAATTCCATATCTTGAAATTGCACATATATGGAAACGGTGCATATACGGAAGACGCGCACATCTTCCGTATATTCTGAGTTTCCGTATATGCGCAAATTCCATATACATAAATTGCGCATATACGGAAACTATGCATATACGGAAGATGTGCGCAGTTTCTGTATATGCACAGTTTCCGTATATGCGCACATCTTCTGTATATGCACAGTTTCCATGTATGTGCAGTTTCTGTAACATAAATGAAGATGCATGAACGACGTGCATATACGGAAGACATGCACATACAAGAAAGTTAGGGATATACGGAAGACACACGCATATCTTCCGTATATGCCCAGTTTCCGTATATGCGCACATCTTGCGTATATGCATAGCTTCCGTATATGCGCAGTTTCTGTAACATAAAGGAATATACATGAACGACGTGCATATATGGATGATATGCACATACAGAAAAGTTCATGTATCTGCATCGTATACGCGCAAATTCAATATACATAAATTACGCATATACGAAAACTGGGCATATACGGAAGATTTGTGCATATCTTCCGTATATGCCCAGTTTCCGTATATGCGCACATCTTCCGTATATGCCCAGTTTTCGTATATCTTGAAATTGCGCATATACGGAAACGGTGCATATACGGAAGACACGCACATCTTCCGTATATGTCCAGTTTCCGTATATGCGCAAACCATATACATAAATTGCGCATATACGAAAACTATGCATATACGGAAGATGTGCGCATATACGGAAACTGGGCATATACGGAAGGTGTGCGCATATACGGAAACTAGGCATATATGGAAGATATGCGCGTGTCTTCCGTATATGTACAGTTTCCGTATATGCGCAATTTCTGTATATGGAATTTGCGCATCTACGATGCAGATACATGAACGACGTGCATATACGGAAGACACGCACATACAATGTAGAAGCATAAACGAAGATGTGTACAAATTCGATATACAGAAATTGCGCATATACGGAAACTGGGCATATACGGAATATTTGTGCATATCTTCCGTATATGCCTAGTTTCTGTATATGCACACATCTTCCGTATATGCTCAGTTTCCGTATATGCGCACATCTTCCGTATATACATAGTTTCCGTATATGCGCAATTTATGTATATGGAATTTGCGCATATACGATGCAGAAGCATAAACGAAGATGTGTACAAATTCAATATCTTGAAATTGCGCATATACGGAAACGATGCATATACGGAAGACGTGCACATTTTCCGTATATGCCCAGTTTCTGTATATGCGCAAATTCCATATACATAAATTGCGCATATATGGAAACTGTGCATATACGGAAGATGTGCGCATCTACGGAAACTGAGCATATACGGAAGATGTGCGCATATACGAAAACTTGGCATATACGGAAGATGTGCGCGTCTTCCGTATATGCCCAGTTTCTGTATATGCGCAAATTCCAGTATATGGAATTTGCGCATATACGGAAACTGGGCATATACGGAAGATGTGCGCGTCTTCCGTATATGCACCGTTTCTGTATATGCACAATTTCAAGATATGGAATTTGTACACATCTTCGTTTATGCTTCTGCATCGTATATGTGCAAATTCCATATACATAAATTGCGCATATACGGAAACTGTGCATATACGGAAGATGTGTGCATATACGGAAACTGGGGCATATACGGGAAAGGTTGCCGTGCGCATATACGGAAACTGGGCATATCGGAATATATGCACAAATATTCCGTATGCCCAGTTTCTGTATATGCGCAATTTTTGTATATTGGAATTGTAACACATTCTTCGTTTATGCTTCTACATCGTATGTGCGTGTCTTCCGTATATGCACGTCGTTCATGTATCTGCATCGTAGATGCGCAAATTCCATATACAGAAATTGTGCATATACGGAAACTATGCATATATGGAAGACACGCGCATATCTTCCGTATATGCCCAGTTTCCATATATGCGCACATCTTCCGTATATACCCAGTTTCCGTATATGCGCACATCTTCCGTATATGCACAGTTTTCGTATATGCGCAATTTATGTATATGGATGATATGCACATACAGGAAAGTTCATGTATCTGCATCGTATACGCGTAAATTCAATATATAGAAATTGCGATATACGGGAACTAGGCATATACAGAAGATTTGTGCATATCTTCCGTATATGCCCAGTTTTCGTATATGCACACATCTTCCGTATATGCACAGTTTCCGTATATGCGCAATTTATGTATATGGAATTTGCGCATATACGATGCAGAAGCATAAACGAAGATGTGTACAAATTCCATATCTTCAAATTACACATATATGGAAACGGTGCATATACGAAAGACGCGCACATCTTCCGTATATGCGCAAATTCCATATACATAAATTGCGCATATACGAAAACTGTGCATATATGGAAGATGTGCACATATACGGAAACTGGGCATATACAGAAGATCTGCGCATATACGGAAACTGGGCATATACGGAAAATATGCGCGTTTCTTCCGTATATGCACAGTTTCCGTATATGCACAATTTCTGTATATGGAACAACGTGCTTATACGGAAGATATGCACATATAGGAAAGTTACGGATATACGGAAGACATGCGCATATCTTTCGTATATGCCCAGTTTCCGTATATGCGCATGTCTTCCGTATATGCCCAGTTTCCGTATATGCGCATGTCTTCCGTATATGCCCAGTTTCCATATATGCCCAGTTTCACTAATTGAATGTATTAAGAAATCATACATGCTAGAGCCTACTTTTGATGTGTTGGAAGAAACTGTTGACATGCGAAGGTTTATTCTGGGATCATATAGTGAGGGGAAATGCATTGAACAACTTAATGACATTAGCTTCCAACATAAATTTCGTATCAAAAAAATTGATGGGAAAACACTAATATGGGCAAGAAGTATTCAACTACTGTAGAATGGACACCGTCATTAGGTTTGCAATTTTTGAAGTTCATTCCAGATAATCCAATATTTTCATCAAAAATATTGTTGTTACAATCAATTGGTGAAGTTTAGAATGCACGCAGACAAAATAGAGATATAAATTATTTTGATTGCCTGGAAGAAATTAAAAAATGTATTAGATATGAGTACTTTGACATTGCTAATTCAGTTTGGTGGAAGTCATTTTTCAATAATCAAAGTGATATCATTTCAACAACAACAAATGAATATATACCTTTGAAATATCCATTTCCTTGGTCACAAAATGTGTTGAATGAACATGAGGAAATAAACATTGTTGAACAGCAAAAATCTCAAGGTATTATTAATTCTTCACAGGCAGAGGAAAGAGAGATATATATTAGTTCCAGAAGATCTCGTGCACAATGTGAAGCCATGGAATACCTTTACAGGGGTTTAGTATAGGATATTAAAGAGGGTTGCATGATTGCAGTGCTAGCAGATGGAGATCCCAATGGCTATCCTAGTGCAACTCCTTCGTCGTAGCTCCCCTATGCACCTTCCCTTGATTCATCACGTAGTCTCATCACTTCACCCAACCATCCTTTTGGCAGTGTAGTATATAGTCCTGCACTCCCTTTCAACTACTTGGAGTACTAAGACTATCCCACATACATATAATCATTGTGAAAGGGCGAGATCACCCCTGTACAACTTTAATTGGCTCCCATTGACCTTTCCTGGAAATAGTTCCCTGTTCAGCTTTGCACGCTGAACTATGCTTCCATTTGTGATTTGCTTGATAATACATGGCCCCAGCCAATGCATTTGGAACTTTCCCGGAAACTTCGTGAACTTACTATCATACAGAAAAACCAAATCTCCACTCTAAAAGGTGTGTTGTTTAATATGGTGATCATGCCATGCCTTTTCACGATCCTTATGCACCTACTAATGAAAACCCTCCAAGAAGCAATCTTCCTCCAACTCAACTATCTGCGTGAGGCATTCTTCCGTGCTATCTCAATTGGCCATGTCTATAACTGCAAAAATTCACAAATTTGGCACGATGTACTCCATCAGCATCACATCTTCTTGTCCATAAACCAGTCTAAATGGTGTTTGTCTAGTCAACTTTTTGTAGGTGGCTCTATACGCCCATAGAACAACTAGTATGTGCACATCCCAATCATTTTGTTTTTCATTACAAATCGTTGTTAAGGAATTCCCTAGAATATTTTTAAAGGTTTCCACTGTTTTATTTTCTTGAGGGTGATACGACATACTCTTTTGGTGATACATTTGTAACTCTTCAAGCAAGGCTACAATTGTTTCATTCAAGAAATGTGAACCACTATCACTTATCAAAATTTTAGGGAAACCAAACTGAGACAAAATGTATTCAAAAATGAACTTCACATTTGTAGCTGCGCTACAATCCTTCATGGGCTACGCCTCAACCCACCTGGTCAGATATTCTTTTGTTTTAATAATGTATATTTCTTTGGTCTTCTTTCCTAGTGGCTGGATTGGTCCCATGAAATATATTTCCCACTTACCCAATGCTTGTAATGTCACCTATAGGTTTAAGGGAAACTCATCGCTTCACGATGGTCTCCCCGTTCTCTGACAAACATTACTTTCCTTGCAATACTCCTTGGAATCCTTATGCATAGTTGGCCACCATAGTCCTTCTTGTAGGATTTTCTATGCAGTTCCTCTTCCTGCATAATTTCCTCCTGCAACTTATCCATGCACTTCAGCAAGAATACTTTGTCTTTCATAATCTAGGACATTCCTACGTAGCGCTTCATCCGATCCCATTTTATATGTGTCCTGCAATAACAGAAAAATATGTAGTCCTAACCACCAGTTATTTCTTTTGCTACGTTGTATACCCTTAAGGAGTTGTACTCGTGGAAAAGAACTGAATTATGTCTGGAAAGTGTTCATTTGCGACGTGCACAACGAAGAGCTACACATCAGGAAGTCCTTCCTCTAGATTTGTAGGTTCATCACTATTCTCAATTCGTGAGAGGTGATCTGGTCCAGCATTTTATCGTCCTCTCTTCACAAGTACTTCAAAGTCATATTCTTGGAAGAGAAACAACCATCTACAAATTCCCCCTCCCCCTCCCAACACAGGCTTGTTTACCAGGTACTTCGAAGAAGAATGGTTTGTGTACATTCTGAAGTGCGCACCCAACAAATAATGCCTGAACTTCTGGAGCGCATACACCATTGATAATCTTCACGCTATGTGGCTGATTAATTCTTTTCTACTTTAGATAAATTTTTGCTCGCAAACGCTATTGGGTGGTCAATATCACCTGCGCCTGGTTGGGTTAACACAACTCCTAATGCTATGCAGGATACATCTACATGTACGTCGAATTCCTTCTTCTAGTCAGGGAACACTAGAATAGCCCTATGATTATTTTTCCTTCAAGACATCCAAACTCTTCTGGAAATCATCATCCCAGCAAAACGTCGCATCCTTCTTCAACAATGTCTCCATTGGCACAGTGATCTGTGCATATTCTTTGATGAATTTCATATAATATCCTTTATGGCGCAGCAACACGCGCAAATGTTTGATATTCCTCAGAGGTTCCAAATTGATAATTACTGTGATTTTGGGAGGATCTACCATCAACCCATGCTTACAAACAATAAGGCCCAGAAGTATCCCATATGGTACGCATAAGATGCACTTCATCAGATTAAGAGATATTTGATACTCTCGACAAGTATCCAGCATGAGGCAAAGACAAGAAACATGTCTGTTTACTAACCCAAACATTGTCCAATCATCAAAGTAAACCTCCAAAAAATTATGAATAAATTCTTTGAAAGTTGTGACTACCACCCTAGAGAATATTGTAGGGGTGTTCTTAAGTCCAAAGGGCATAACTGTATACAGAAAACAACCCCATTCAATAGTGAAGGTGGTCTTACACCGATCCTTTGGCACAATTTTGATCTGATCATACCTTGAGAACCCATCAGTGAACAAATAGGCTTTTTGGCGTCCAACATTTTCCAACACTTCGTTTTTGAATGGTGTAGGAAATGGGTCATCGACACAAGCATCATTTAGCTTTCTTAGATCTACACAGATTCAAATTTGTCTCTTCGTCTTCTTTTCCTAAACCACCATAGGACTAACCCAGTATGATTCCTCGACAGGTTTAATAATCCCAACTGCCAGCATCTTATCCAATTCTTCGTGCACTTTTTCCTTGTACTTAGGATTCAACCAGTATGGGTGTTGATTCACTAGCTTTGCATCTGGCTTCAGAGTGATCTTCATGATGCTTAGATTAGCTAATATCCCCTTCAAATCCAAGAATTTGGTGGGAAACAAGTCTTGATATTCCCACAATAACTCTACGACTTTGTCCATTGTGTCCTCGTCCCAATAATCACCTATGTTTGCAAACTTTGGCTGTGCTTCCAACCCAATATTCACCTTCTTGGTCTTCAGGGGCTTTGAGATATCAGGGACTTTCGTCTTAGGCCCTGCCACTTCACGTTATCCTTCTAAATTAGTCAAACACACCTTTTTGACTGTTGTTCCAAACTAAAGTGAACTATTGTGATGAGGCCGCCTAGTTAGTGCTTCCAACAACCACTTGTCAACCCACTCATTCACCCTCAACAAGCCTCCTACAGTTGTGACATAGTCTCCCTTCCATGCTATTGTCACACTGTGGAATATAGGGCTAAAACCAACCCCTATACTCACCCAACAACCCACTATTTGGGGCTCGTCCTACTTGCAATACTCTAGTCTCCGCAAAATAATTCCACTCTTCTATTGGAAGGTTTGGTGTGGAGGGTCCATAATATCCAAGAGTCATGTACTTTACTATTGAGGAATAACCAATAGTCTGCATCATGGACATAAACATTGAGAAGGAAGAGTGGCCTATGAGCAATGTCAAAACCATGGTGGCCAATGGATAGGTTCCTTCAAGGAACTATGATGGATTGTTCAATAACAATTACATTTCTCATAGAAAAATTATTATGAAGTCAAGATGATCCTGGCAGTGGTGATGCATGCATAATGGATTGTTGATGTTGTTGGATTTTATTATGGGGAATAAATAGAAGAAATAATATATTATTAAGGGATTCAATAGAGAGTTTGTAGACCCTAGTACAAGGAAGAGAACTATTAAAAAAGTAGACATTTAGGAAAATTAATAGAATATTATGGTTCTAAACAAGGTAATATTTTTTTAAGGTTATTGTATTAGAGTAGAAAATGAATCACACATTATAATTTTATTATTTTCACATTGTATAAAATCTCTCATAAAGACCCTAAAATTCAGTAAAAAGACAAGCAAGTCATTTCAAACATATGCTTTATCACCTTATTTTTTTGTAAAATAATTATATGTTTGAGCATCTTATATCTAATTGATACTTGATATACTAAGCTTTTTCTTCAAGTTATTATCACAAATTATTAATTCAAAACAACATATTTAACATACAAAATATATAAATTAAACAAAATGATATCAATTCCATAACTTAAATAATTACATATTTTAAAAAAATAAATATCATAAAAAATTTAAAAAATTAATAATCAAACTTAAAAAAAAGTCTAATTAATACCTAAGAATACTTTAAAGATAAAATATTTTAAAAAACTATCTATCTATTCTAAATATAAATTTAATTAATTTAAAAATTAAATAAATAATACACGCAACATTTAACAAATAATTATATTACTTTTTTTATATTTAAACTTTCATATTATTTTATATTTACTTTCATGATGTTACTCATCTTTTTCTTCGTAAGCTCGACAAAAATCAAAAATTAAAAACTTATAATAGCTTGATCTATGTTAAGATATACTTGATCATTTTTATATAATTTAATATTGATATAGAAATAAAAAATTATAATAAAATAAATTTTAATTATTTTTTTCCTGAATATAAACAATGTAAATAAAAAACCAATTATAAATATATATTTAAAATAAATAAATCAATAACAAAATGAATGAATAAAATAGTGGCATGAGTAATGACCCATATGTTGAAAATAACCCAAACCCTATAGTTTTAATATGCCTGAAGTTCGAAGTTATTCACAAAATATTATTTTTTGAGTATTTATTCGAAGTGTAAAAAAAATTGATGAGAAATTTTTAAATGATATTGAGTTTTTGTTAACATGATAGCCTATAGGTTAGAGAGTTGAGTTTTTGTTAATATGATAGGTTAGAAATTAAGAGCAATATTTAAGAGATATTAAAAATATTTACTCATGTGATAATTAGGATTATTCCATAGTGAGCTTAACAACGGTGTAGAATAATATCACATATTGATAAACTAAAATATTATAAATTATTAAATAATTAAAAAAATTAGAATAATATATATATTTTTATTTAATTAATTATAATATTAATAATATAATTATATATTTTTGCTTTTGAATTGGGATGGCATATTAATAATAATTTTGATAATATTTATTTGATTCAAGTTTTTAAAAATCTGTGTAATTTGATTAAAATTAATTAAAAATGGTAGTTTGTGAGTTAGATTACTACTCATTTTATTTACTAAAAATTTTATTATCTATCTTTTTAATACTAATTATAATTATACTTAATTGTCTTTTTTCATAACATTTTTCTTGGTTAATTTTAACACAATCTCGCAAAGATTTTTAAAAACATAAGTTATTTATGTAGAATTAGAACGCCCAATTTCTTTTTCAAAATACTAAATCTATTTATAGATCAAAAGTATATTTAAAATAACAAAAAAATCACATTCTTACTTGAAATTGTCTATAAATTAAACTATAATTAATAATCAATCTATTTATTAACAACTCAATTATTATTAAAAATAATAATTTTAATTCAAAATACATGTATTTTATTTATAAAAACATAAATTCAAATCATAATTTTAAATAAAATTATATATGCATACTATTATATGATATATAATAGTATGGCCAATGACGTGTATATAATTATATATACAAGTCGTTGGGCAGTTCCTAAAACACCATGGATGGAAAGGATCTGCCATATATGTGACAATACGAACATCGAGGATGAAAACTACTTCCTCTTAGAGTGTCCCGCGTACAACCACATTAGATCTCAGTTTCACAATCCTTGTTACAATACTGACCTTCCTAGCCTTTTACAATGTCAAAATTATAGTGAGCTTGGGAGGCTTCTCTCCAAGCTTTTTGAGCATAGGAATAAAATCTTAAATCAAAATAGATAGTTTGTTTCTTTAGGTCCGATAGACCAATGTTTGGTCTCGGTGGACGTTAACCATCATCCTCATCACTACATAAATTTTATTTTATTTGATAAAACAATGTTATTATTTTTTTAAATTATAATTAAATCAAACCTAAAAAAGACTATCCAATCCGCATGTGTTCGATACATCAGAAATATATAAATTATCATTGTGTGATACATCGAAAATACATTTAATATTCATAGCCTATGCAATCCACATTGAAGTGTATGGCACAGAGGAAATATATAATTCGCCAAAGTGTGCACTACATAGGGAATACATGAATCATCTGTATCTGATTATGAGAATTGTGCAGCCAGGGTTTTTTTCAGAGAGAAAAAATCTATAATATCCTTATATTGAGCCAATATAAAAAGGTACATATGAGTCAGCATATTGATTGATATCATCGTCAAAGCATAAAAGGTGCTGGAATATTTCACAGCATATATGCAATCAACAGATATGTAAATAGCTAAATACATAAAAACATAATGACTGTCTATCTATATGATGGAGCATATACAACTACAAATATAAAAAGTCCTTTTATATTGTGAGGAGAAAGAATAAAAAAGCACCAATGTAATGTCCACAGCTCCTACACCAGCAGATCTCTTTTCCATGCTTTGGTGAATCTTGGTCCAATGCATATTCGCAGTTATTAAGGATAAACAAGAAGCTAGCCCATTTCACAAGAACTAGACATTGAAAATCACTATATACCCATAACTCTTGCTATTGCGATGCAGACTACAATGTAAAGTAACTCTAAAATAATAATTGCACGAAACACAAAAATATGAGCTTGGCACGCCTAAAATGAGGCTTTCTTCTGATTTGCCGATAATGAGGCATGCTTCTCATTTGCCAAAAATGAGCCATATTTCTGATTTGTAAATATAATTTCAAATCAAAGCAATCCGTTGCCAATGCAATAGAAATGGCTACCAATATCACAATAATTCTACCTGCGGAGACAAAAATATCATACCATTTGTGAGCGCCTCCCTCTTTTACAACCAACACCATCCAACAATTACAACAAATGCAGACCAAACAAGACCATGAAGAAACGGTCTAAAGAGCAGCACTGGGTATACATCGGCGTTATGAGCATTAGACATCATGTGGGCTCTGGTTAGAAAATTATTGGGAAAATTAAACCAAAAACCTTTTGAAGAATGATAAGTTTCAACTGACCGTATGGTGACCGTACTACTAGAGAAACCATCCACTTTGAGCACGAAAGTTAGTAGCAAATTGATTAATGATATTGTAAGATATGGCACTATTGTTAAAGCATTATCCATTCTTGTTCTTGTATTTTCCGAGGGCAAAAGAAGTGTTGGTTTCACCTTCTCTGAATACAACTCCTCTGAATTCTCTTTTCTCCTCCTACTTGAAGCAACTGATCAATTGATTTGTTCACTCGTCTTCATTAGATGGACGCAGTGGAATGCAGATGCAAGCGCTCACTTTAGGAATGGAATCAAGCTGATCAAGTATTTCACAGATCGCAATAGGGGATTCCAAATGGGGTCTCCCTCTCTCAATATATCATTCTTCACATGCAACAGCCCCTTGTTGCATCCATGGCAGCTCTTACTCAGGCACAGAGATGGGATTAGGCACCGGGAATCAGGCAATCATTTCAGTGTTCCCGGCATCCCACGAGCAGGCATCAGCGTGATGTCTTCAATTGTATTCTCTAATAGGGAGATCGTTTTTCATTTCAATTTAAAAAATTTAGGTGGCACTGCCGACCCTACCCGCATTTCATTTTAATTCAAAATTTTGCACGGGACTATTTGAAATCCTGAACGCGGAGGTTTCATTGAAAGTGCATAGGTATACAGTCCATTTGCATTAACTACATCCACTTGCATTAAGTACATCCAACTATCTAATTCAGAGCGGAGGACCTGTTAGAGAGGGAGCAGCAGACCTGGAGGCGGGCAGGAACGCATCGCCGGATTACGGTTTCGGTGAGGTCAAGCTCGGGCAGGAAGGCATCGCCGGAGCTGGGTGATGATGCATGCATGGATTCATGAACATGGTATGCGATGAGGTCAAATTCCTGTCAGGGGTGTAAGGAGTATAGCATTAACTATGCTATAGTCACACAAATAGGACT
>APFE030713276.1:2232-23362 GCA_000404065.3 Pinus taeda
AGCCTCGTCGATCCAGATGAGCTCCTCCTTCACTTCGAAGCCTGCATACACTAACAATCAAACGATTACATAACACCTGAATATTCCATAAAAACAAAGCATATTCAACATATAGACCAAGGAGTATATGAAACAATTCATTAACAACAAATCATTGAGAAGAATGGATTTATTTGTATTAAGGAAACAAAAAAGAAACCATTACAACCTGAGCCTTGGTGTTGTGCAAGTTCCTCCCAGGGTCCAGCAAGAGTTTTCCTCTACTTTGACAAGCTCACCCACTTCCAAATGAAACAAGAAAGGATGGCAATCTCTCCTCACAAGCTTACAATGGAAGTCCTAATTCCAGCAGCATCTACCCTTTGGAATGTTCAGCTTTTTAACCTCTACTCCCTTGGCCCAATGCCTGTATTTATAGTGTTCTAGAGGAAGTTATTCAGTTCCAACATCAATGGGATACTCCCTCTTTTGGATGGGGTAGCTCCTCTCTTGATGGGATGAGTTCCTCTATCATAGGGATGCATGAACCATCTGGAGGCGCTCAATACACGTCAAACACTCTTCTAGAAAGCTCTAGAAGTGACCACAAGTAACTTTTTTAAGATGAAACTCGCGCCTTTTGACCTTTACAGGAGTACGCACCATCCCTTGACTTACAGAGCATACAAGTACGTAGGTACAATGAGCTTGGGATGCGTACACGCAGGCAAGGTAGAGAGAACCTGCGTACCCAGAGATAAACATGATTTTTAATGACTTTCTCTCTTTTTTGAAGTTTGACATGAAGAGCAGAAGTATAAGGCTTGACAAGGAGGATAATATGACTATTGATGGAGCCATATTAACTGTAAATAGTCATGGTGACAAATTTCAGTGTAACAGTGGGGGTTGAAGATACATTGGATTGTTGAATCCTTGATTTTTTGGCCCCTACCAAGGTCTTCTTGCAACAAAACAAAGAGATTATATACGATTTTGGATTGTTTCCTCTTGAAAGACAACCTTAAGATATAGGATTGAAGGACAATCCTTGGTCTCAGGACTTTCTGAACAAATCATACAACTTTCTACAATTTTTGCATCTAAAGGGCATTCCCTTAGAGAATGTTTCTTTCTACATTTTGGACAAAAAATGGCTAAAGCATCAGCCTATGTTTTCTTCTTGTTTTGAATTTTGTGTCTAGCTGCTCACTAAGGCTCCCTAGAATGTCAGTTTTGAACTCATCAAGCATATTACCATTTTCTGCCCTACTTACAGATCCTATTGCAGATTTGTTTGCTCTAACAACAGAAGGATCTCTCGGCCCTTTCCCGGTTTTAGATTTCCTTCTTAAGAGATGAACACATAGTTCTGCTATGTCACTCAATGGAAGTTGAGAGATATCTCCCTTCCCCATCATGTTAAGGATATCTATCCATTCATCTCTAATATCCTTTAACAAAAGAGCTTTCAAAGTTTCTTCATCTAAATTTTTCATCTTTGCTCTTTTCAAATTATAGTTGAATCTCTCAAGCAAATCCTCTAAGTTTTCATCTTCCTTGTGCATCATTTTGAACACCTCATCTTTATGATTGGTATGCATACAATAATCCAAATATCTATCCAAAAATGCATGTTTCATGTCATTCCAAGTTCTAATGGATTGAGTGACTAACCCCATAAACCATTTCAAAGCAACTTCTTTTAGTGTTGAAGGGAACAATTTGAGTTTTTGAGAGTCTTCTAGATAGTCATAGGTTCTACACAAGACTTCAAACTCAAACAAAAATGTTTCAAGATCCTCACTTCTCAACCCATAAAAGTTTGGGACGATAGATGGTGAAATGTTTTTCATTGTGGTGTGTGTTTCCTCATATACTATAGGTAATCCAAATGAGTTATCTACTTCCCTATTTCCTCTGCCTCCTCCATTATTATCTCTACCTCCTCCATTGTTTCCTCTACCTCTCCCTTTACCCCCTCCTCCAAATAGTGTGAATTCTCCATCCTGTTCTTTTTCTGCCATTATAGTTTCTTCAAAGTTAGTATAGGGCTCAACATGCAAAGTTATTCCCTCCTCCGATGGTTCTTCTATTAATGGACTATGAGAGAGAGTTTCTACTTTTTCTTCCTCACCAGGTATTCCTAATTCTTCAACTACAATAGGCTCCCCTGTCGAGGTGAAAAAGGTTTTCTCTCCTAGGACTGTTTTGGTGGACGATGCAGGAGAATCTT
Organism: Pinus taeda; assembly: GCA_000404065.3. NCBI lineage: Eukaryota > Viridiplantae > Streptophyta > Pinopsida > Pinales > Pinaceae > Pinus > Pinus taeda. The sequence goes on from APFE030713276.1 coordinate 4,448, forward strand.
CTGATTGAATTTCTACCCCTTGAATTCCAGGAATCCTATGACTGGGAGTATGAGTCTGGGATGGAGGTGTGTATTTTCTAACTCTTGGTGGAGTAGGTGGAGTTGAGGAAGTAAACTTCTTCCCCTAGCTATAAATCTACCCCTAGAGTCTCGTTCTCTATGCATGTCACTTTTTTTTTTTTTTTAATGAATGTAAGAGATAAGGCTACCTAGTTACACTTCCCCGACAACGGTGCCAAAATGTTTAGTCAATTTAGTGTCCTAAATTGCTTTACATAAATTATCAATCTGAGTATCATAAACTAATGAAGTGTAGTGCATTATATGTGCTAGATGACCCTTCTTACCTCACTGTTTTTTAGTTTTTTTTTTGGAGGTTTGATCTTTTGATTCCTAATGTTATGCAATGTACTTAACAAAATCTTAAATCTACTGCTGCTAAGAAAAAATGAAATGAGAGCTAAAAGTGCTTTAAGCTAGATTTGGAAGTAAAGTTTTAACCAAAAAAAATGAAAACATAGTTTCTCTTCCTGCTCTTATTATTGTTCCAAATCATGAAATAAAAGGACATAAAAGTGAAATTGCAACTATCTATTATGAAAACAGAATTGAAATGAAATACTAAAAGTGAGATTTTTGAACTACAGATTAGTCTATGGCAGAATCAAAACTTAATGAAAAACTAAAAGTGAAATTGCAGCAAAATTAAATGAAATACTAAGACTGAAAATGAATTTGTAACTAATCTACTATGAAAACTAAATGAAATGCTTTGTCACTCTACTACATAATTTTGGGAGAACAACCTCCTTTTGATAACATTTTGAGGAACTCCATACTTCATTGTTCTAAGAAAGCAAGACTAGAAATGAATTTGCAACTAATATACTATGGAAACTAAATGAAATGCTTTGTCACTTTGCTACACAATTTTGGGAGAAAAACCTCCTTGTGATAACATTTTGAGGAACTCAATATTTCATTGTTCTGAGAGAAAGTAAACATAAAAATGTAGAGAAAGACTCATTCATAAATGAAATATTTCACCACTTAGTTTTAAGATGAACCATCAACTAAAAGGGCTTTTAGAAACATTCACTTACAATATGAGTCACTAAACTAGTAATGAAATGACAAGACAGAAATGGCACTGATCAGTTTTAACTAAGAACTCAAAGACTAATGAATAGCAAATGAAATAATTAGTCTACACTACTGAAACCGAAAGACTATTCTGAACTGAAATAGAACTGTTATGCATTAGTAAGAAGATGAGAAAAACTACATTATGAACAAATTTAGAAAATGGTTATAAACATCATGGAAAAAAACATAGTGAATTTACAATTTAACTATGAAAGACAAAACAGAAATAAAATGTAACCTTAACCAGCGCAGGGGCCCTTTGCAAACGTATCAGGTTATAAGCACTTAATTAACACTCCAACAACGCTTTCAAGTATCCATGAAACACAATCATTATATTAAAAATAGAGAATGAGTTCTTCAAACTACAGAGCAAAAATCTAAACTTAACACATGAGCAAAATCGAACTACTTCTGCATTCTTCACATAGGTATTTATAGAGAAATTATACAACTATTTTAAAGAGAGAAATAATTTACAGCAAAACACATAGGCAAGCAAGTATGCATAATTCTTGTTTTTCATTTCTTGGAAACATAAGTCTACGGTAATGATTGTTGGATTCGGTTTGTGCAGGTAGCAGATGAAGTTTGTGGCCTCAGGAAACTGCTTCGGATCCCATCATTGAGAAATGTGTACAGAACAAAGCCCTGTTTGCCATAGGTTTCCATGTTTGACTTCCCTTTGACCGGAGTCTTTCTCGTCGATCTAGGCCAAATGAATAGGATATGATCCATGCCTTGATGTTTTCCAAGCTACCCATGTAGTCATTTTCCCCTCTTGACACCTGGAACCTACAAAAGCATGGAAGTAGCTGCGGAATAGCCGATTAGTTGCAGAATGTGGCTGCGTTCCGTAGCTAAAAGACAAAAACTTATTCAAATAGCAAACATAAAAGTATAACTTGTAAATCATTGAAATATACTTCTTGAGGCAATGTGTAATGGTTTTTGATGATAAGGATGCATTTTTATGGAAAAGCAAAGAAGAATGGATGAGAAAAGTTGCTAAGGAAAGGGCAGTTTTGGAGCTCAACATACCCCAACTGCTAGACTATTGCATGTCCCCGTGCAATAAAAATTGTGAACTCCCTCCTCCTACTGCATTTTTTTTGAGACTTCAGCCAAAACATCCAACCTCTTCTTGCTTTTCTTTGCACCAACTTCCATCCTAGGCTTCCTCATGAGAAATCTGTACTTGAGGTTAATAAGTACCCTGTTTAGCTTCTTATTCTTCCTTTTTAGTTTTATGTTCTTCTTGTGCCATAAACCCAAGTGAAGCATAGTGTTATCATGGATAATCTTATCCAACTTGTTCTGTTCTTTTAAGGCTTCATTTTCTCTTTGGATATGCCTATTTAGAACTTCTAGCTCATAGATTTCCTGTTTAAGTGAGCTAGTTAAAGTTTCTTGTGATGTGGAAGGCTGCTCAGGATTAGATGAAGTACTTGGGTCCATTGATGTATTCTTTTTCTCCGATGACTCTCTGTAGTCATAAATTTGTTGTTGGACTAGATCAATACCACGGGAGGCTCTTCTTGGGCTACTCTCAAAGTTATGTGGAGGAGAGTTATGTGGGCTTTGCTCATATGGAATATTTTTAGGGGACTGAGTTGGAGTTTCTCCCTCTAAATCTATGAACTGGGTCTCTTTTGATTTTGCTTTCTTCACTTTGCCACTGAGTCTAGAACTCCTCCTCAAACTTTGGGAGCCTATGATTTCTTCCTCTATAACCTGTTTCTTATTTCCCTTCTCCTTATCTCTCTTGAGTTGATCCCTGATTTTGATTAGTCTCTCTGAAAGCAGTTGTTCATCCTCCTTAAGTGATGAAGGTTCAGGAATATTCTTGTGGATTTCCTCAACCTTTTCTTTCATTTTTATCCTCTGCTTTGTCTGCTTTCTGATCTCTGTTAATGTTTCAAAGATTGGCTCTTCTTCATGGTTTTTCTGTGCTGAAGTTTCAGGGGTGTTTTGAATGGTGAGGCTGGTATTTCTCCTCCTACTTCTTTTTACAGGACTTTCCTCAAGCAATTCTGGAGAATTTTGGAAAAAGTTTCTGACCAACAAATCCTCCCATGTGTCTCCTACACTTCCTAAGTGAAATTCTACTAAAATTTTTACTAGTCCATGGTGATAAAGAGTGGTTGCTATTGCTTCAATTTTCTTCTGAACATTAGTGGTCATTCTTCTCAAACTATTCAATAGGGAAAATGGGAGATTGAGGGTTCCATCTTTAGAAAATTCATTAACAGGCGTATGTGATATACATACATGGAACCAAACCTCCCTTCGCATGTAATAAACTCTTGCAAAATTAATAAAATGCTACTCCATTTGCTTTTAAGTGAAGAGATTGGAATCCCATTCCTAAAAACTGAAGTGTCCATACCTGGATTTTTGAGAATGACCTTCCAGGATTCATCATGGAACTCTTTTTTCTTGAACCACCTTTCTCCTAGCCTTGGTAGTTCAGTTGCTTTAGTAATAAAAGACTCGATAACTGTAAATTTTATGTCACCTATTTCCACGTCCATTCCATCAAATGATCTAGCAAAGGATTTGGTCATTTCTTTATGGTAACCGTTGAATCTCTCAATGAAACTCAACCAACCAGCCTTCTACAGCATTCCTTTCAGCTAAGGATAACCCTCCATGTACTTCACCTCTATGGGTTTAGTTCTGACAATGAGCCCCATCACCTCTATTCTCTGCTATTCTCCAAAATTCCCTTCACTGTTTGAGAAATCGAGTGGCTGCGTAAAGAGGACTATGTATACGGTAGTGGAACAACTAGTATATAGAAACAAAAATAACAATGGATATGGGGACGGAATGACAAAATATATGGAAGTAAAATGACTATGAGTATGAGATAAAATGACTGTACATATAGGGTATACGAAAACAGGGTATGCATAAAATGTGTGGAAACAGAGTGTGCAAAAGGTATATGAAAACGGAGTGGTTGTATACATAAACTGTGTGAAAAACAGAGTGACTGTTATACACAAGGAATGTGAAAACATAGTTACTCTGTTCACAAGGTAATAGAGTGTTTGTATGCACAAAATATAAGAAAACAAAGTGATTGTACGCACAAAAAGGCTACGAAAGTATAAGAGAAAAAAAACTTGGTGTAATAAATGAACAATCAGGGTTTTGAAGAGTCGTATTCAAATAGGTTATGTCGTTAAACCGTTTAACAAGTGTGTTGTATAATTCCAGTTAAGTACGAGTCATTGAGTTTAAAACGGAGATTGCATCACTAGACCATTTGGCATTAAAGACGAAAGGTGTGGCAGAATCATCATGACAATCAAATCTTATAATGATAAATTAAGGAGTCATGTGATTATACAAGTTATACAAACTTATGTTTTTGTATTGCTTTTTGAAATAAGTTTTTGTTTTTACCTTTAGAACCTTACCTTCCACTTGCTAATCTCTTGTTGTTTGCTTCCACAGGTGCTTACATGTGATTGTTCTTCAAAATTATTCTCTCCTCAATTACCTGCATATGAGATGTTATTATGAACTGACCTCTTTGTGCTTGGACTGATAATCAAACTATTGTTGCAGAATTAGATTGGCTACAAAACAGGATTAGCTACGGAACAAGAACAACTACAGAACATGGAAATAGCTGCAGAATGTAAAATAGAGAACAAAATATGGCTTATGAATGAATAGAATGGAAATGGCTGTATGAGTGAAAATATGACAATATGATAAATGGAAAATGGAAGTGGAAGAAATGTTGGAGAGGAAAAATTTATTGCTGGAACATGGTAGTGGAGTGAAGTGAAACTTTGCAAAAGTAAAACAGAATGAAAATGAGATAAAACAATGAATTTTGCATAATGAATGAAAGTGAGTCACCATTTTTTTTTTTTTTTTTTTTTTTTTTTAGAAAAAAAGAAATGGAAAATATGGGGTGTCAAAAGCTTCTAATTTTCACCCTGTATTTTCTATATATGCATGCCAATCAGTGATTGGTTTTCAAAGTTATACAATTTTTTTCTTTCATGATTAGATAGGAAAAATAAAGACTAAGTTGGTGGAGAAGAAGGATTCTTCTTCACCAACTTCATTTCAGAATTGTTCTGAAAGATCTTGATGAACTCCTCGTTTGAGATTGGTTTTTGATAAATTTTCAATTTATGACCAATCACAAGGAGAGGAGTTTGACTTTCATCTATTGTTCTAATCCTTACCGCTCCATTACTGAAAACTTTTTCAATCTCATATGGCCCAAGCTAATGAGTTTGAAACTTCCCTTGAAATTCTTTAAACATTGAATCAAATAGCAGTGCCCAATCTCCCTCTTGAAACCTCTTGTCTTTGATGTATTTGTTATGAAATTTAGCCCTCTATTGCTGAAATAGACCAGTTCTTTGAACAGTCGCTTATCTGATTTCATCAAGTTCATTCAATTGCTTCAGTCTATGCTTTTGAGCTTTTGATAAATCCATCCCCAACTGGACTGCCATCTTGAAAATTTTGACTTGGAACTCTATGGAGAATAATACTTTCTTCCCATAAACAATCTCATAGGGTGTATGTCCAGTTGTCTTCCTCCATGTAGTTATATAGGCCCATAAGGCTTAAGGAAGCCTTTCTGCCCAATCTCTTTTATGTAGATGCACAGTAGGTCTTACCCGAAGGGCAAGTTAATGGGGCCTTGCCCGAAGGGAAAGTGATTGAGCCTTCGGCCAACCTTGATGGGATTGAGCCTTTGGCCAACCTTGATGGGGCCCCTCCTTGAGCCTTTGGCTCTCCTTGAACCTTGAGCCTTTGGCCCAGGCAAGGTCTCCTGAAACCTTGACCATTGAGCCTTTGACCAGCCTTGAGCCTTCAGTGAACCTTGAGCCTTCAGCCCACCTTGATGGGATTGAGCCTTCGGCACACCTTGTTGGGATTAAACCATCGGCCAGCCTTGAGCCTTCGGCCAACCTTGAGCCTTTGCATCCTAAATTTCGGCAAAAACTCCTGACCAAAAAAACGACTCCTGACGAAGAAAACAACTCTAGACCAACAAACACACACACTCCTAACTAACAAACACACATAAGAGTATAAAGTTGTCAAGTTTACTGACCAACGTTGGGCGCCATGAGGATTCCCTCAATCTCTTTATTTGTAGACTCCACTTGACCATTTGCTTGTGGATGATAGGGAGTGGATTTCCTATGCTTGATTTTGTACTCCTCCATAAGCCTCTCCATCATGTTGGATGTGAATTGAGATCCCTAATCTGTCACAATTTCTCTTGGAACACCAAAGCTTGTAAAAATATCCTCACAAAGAAAACTAACTACACATTTTTCGTTAGCAAAAAGTAATGCTTTGGCTTCTACCCATTTGGTGACATAATCAGAGCAAACCAATATATACTTTTTTTGCTTGGATGGAGGATTAATAGGTCCAATAAATTCTAAAGCCCATTTTTCAAAGGGTTCAATAAGTACCTGAGATTGTAATGGCATTTCATTGAGGGAGTAGGTTTCCCTACCCTTTGGCAGTTGTCGCACCTTCTGATATATTCTTTAGCATCTTTGAATATGGATGGCCAATAATATCCTAAAGGAAGGATTTTATAGGCTATCCTCTTGTCAGCAAGTGTCCACCACACGGCTCATCATGACATGCTTTGAGAATATTAGGCATTTCATCTTCCCTAACACACCTTCTGATCATAAGATCTGGCCCTGTTTTATACAATTCATTAATGATCCATGAATATCTTGCACTATCTTGAATAATATTTATTTTCTCTCTAGGAAATAAATGTGAAGGTAACTTCCCCGTAACCAAGTAGTTAGCAACATCTACAAACCAAAGAGTTTGAGTAGTTACTACAAAGAGATATTCATCAAGAAACTTATCTTCAACTGGAGAGTCTTCTTTGATATTCTAAATCCTAGACAAGAAATCAGCAATTGTGTTTTGTTTTCCAGGTCTATCTAGCACGGTAATATTGAATTCTTGCAAAAGTAAAAGCCATCTTGTAACTCTACCATTAGTAATAGGTTTCTTCATCAAATATCTAATTGCAGAGTGATCTGTATGAACAAAGGTTTCATAGCCTGTTATATAGTGTCTGAACTTGTTAATTACATGAACAAAAGCTAAGAATTCCTTTTTAGTCACAGTATAATTCAACTCAGTGGGAGTCAAATTTTTACTTGTATAGTAAATGGCATAAGGAATCAAATCTTTGTGTCCCAATAAAGCTCCCAGAGTTGTATCTGAAGCATCTGTAGAAATATGGAAAGGAATTTTTCAATTTGGTCCTCTTAAGATAGGTGCCTCAAATATTTTTGCTTTCAAGGTTTCAAATGATAGTTGGCAATCAAGATTCCACTTGAATTCACAATCTTTTGTAAGCAATTTGAAGAGTGGAGATTCTATTTTAATGAAGTTTTCTATAAATCTTCTATAATATCCTATAAATCCTAGAAAACTTCTAACATCCCTTTGGCAATTTGCAATTGATAACTTAGATATGACTTCAACCTTAGATTTGTCAACTTTAATCCCATCTCCTGAAATGTGATGTCCTAAAACAATACCTTCTGTAAACATCATAAAGCGTTTTTCATGGTTTAGTGAAAGGTTTGTTTCTTTACATATTTTAAGGGCTTTTTCCAAATTTTCCAAAGCTTCCTCAAATGTGTTACCATAGACTGTAAAATCATACATATATACCTCTACACAATCATGTATTAGATAAGAAAAAATTCCTAGTACTGCTCTTTGGAATGTTGTTGGTGCATTACATAACCCAAAAGGAATTACTCGGTAGGCAAAAGTTCCCCATGGACAAGTAAATGTGGTTTTATCCTGATCCTCAGGTGCTACCTGAATTTGATTATAACCACTAAAACCATCCAAGAATGAGAAATACTTTTTACCTGCTAATGTTTCTAACACTTGATCTATAAAGGGCAAAGGAAAGTGCTCTTTCAAGGTTGCTTTATTCAATTCTTGGTAATCAATGCACACCCTCCATACCATTCTTTTTTGGTACAATTACCAAAGGAGAAACCCATTAGCTATTTGAAATTGGGTAAATTAAGTTTACATTGAGTAATTTTTAGAGCTCTTCTTTCACAATTTCCCTAAGATTTGGATTCATTATTCTTTGAGGTTGTCTGATTGGTGTACCGTTTTCCTCAATATAGATATCATGGATACAAGTCTTAGGATCAATACTTTCATGTCGGTATACTCCCATGCAAATGCAACAGAATTTTTTTGTAATATTTTGGTTAGCTCTTCTTGTTGTAGTTTCTCCAAGTTTTCGTTTATGTTCAATGTCCTACCTGGAAAAATTTCAATAGTAGAACTACCAAACTCTTCCATAGAATAGAGAGACATCTTCCTAGATGACAAGTATTCAACATTAAATTTTTCTTGGAATTGTACATGATCATATTCTGAAGATGTTTCAAAATTTTCCAATGTGTTCAAAATTTGACTATCTTCACTAATTTCTGACATAGTAAAGAGAGGTTGAATATCATCTTCTTCATCGATCCATTCCTTGTCATCTATTTCAGTGATTGCTTTTGTTGGAGGATACAAAGTAAGTTTCTTTGTTGAATTACCATCAGAAATATACATGTCATCAGATCTACAACTAATAAAAGCATCAATTGTGGCCAGCCAATGTCTTCCTAATATGAGTGGGTGTCCTCCTAGATTATTCTTGGGAGTTAAAATCATGAAATCAACAGGATATTCCCAAGAATCTAAGGAGATTGAAATATCTTCTAGCACACCATCTAGTTTGATTACTAATCTATCTGCAAGTTGCAGTAAGGTAGGCGTGTAAAGAAGATTAGGAAGTTTAAGTTGCTCCATAGTTTGTCTACTCATAACATTTACTGCTACCCCTAAGTCAATCAATGTGTTTGGAATTTCAATCCCATTTATATGTGTCTTGACAGTTGGACTTCATAGATCCACATATTTCTCCATGGCAATCTTTCCCATCATGATGTCTGCCATCTTTCCTGTCAGGTGAATTCTTTTTGTTTCTCTTGGTTTTCTTCCTGGTCTTTTGATTCTCAACTCCTTTATTGTCTTGGCTGAAATAGGAATTTCTCTAATGGATTGTAGCAAAGGAATTTTCCTGCAAACATTCTTCAATTCATCTAGAAAATCATAATTGGGCAACAAGATCTGTTTTTCTACCCCTCTATCAATTTGTAATCTCTCAGGAAAAGGAGGTGTAGAAGTAAATGCTAGTTTTTCAATTATAGGAGTTATGTTTATTGATTCTTTTCGTTTTTCTTTTTCAATGTTTTGGTTTTGGAGGGATGTTCCCTCAAAACTTTTATTGACTTTTAGAGAGTCTTCCTCAGATTTTTCTTGTTCTTGAATGACTATAGAAGTTTTTTCCTTTTCTAATATCCTACCAAATCTAAGTTGAACAACATTAAGATCTAGAGGAGTAATCATGTAAGTTGGGAATTGTTGTCCTTCTATCATATAAGCATTCTGAGGGTTTTTATTATTGGGTTTTGGCAATGGTTGGGCAGGTAACTGATTTGGGTTTTGTTGAAATGGAAGAAAGAGTTGAGGATTTTGACCTTGTTGTGGAGGTTGTTGTGGAAATAGAAATGAAAGTTGAGGGTTTTTATTTGGAAGTTGCTGTTGATTTTGTGGTTGATTTTGTGAGGGAGTATAATTCTGATAAGATGGAGGATATTGGTAATATTGGGAAAATCTCCCATAAGGATTTTGTACCCCTTGTGCCCACGGTTGAGATTGATACTGAGATTGAGTTTGAGGCCAAGGTTGCTACCAAGAATTCCAGTTTGGTGGGGGTTGAAGATACATTGGATTGTTGAATCCTTGATTTTGTGGCCTCTGCCAAGGTTTTCTTGCAATAAAACAAAGGGATTCTACAGGATTTGGGATTTTTTCCTCTTGAACGATATCCTTAAGACCTGGGATTGAAGGACAATCCTTGGTCTCATGACCTTCTGAACAAATCATACAACTTTCTACAATTTTTGCATCTAAAGGGCATTCCCTTAGAGCATGTTTCTTTTTGCATTTTGGACAAAAAATGGCTAAAGTATTAGCCTCTGTTTTCTGCTTGTTTTGAATTTTAAGGGCGTCTAGCTGCTCACTAAGGCTCCCTAGAATGTTAGTTTTGAACTCATCAAGCATATTGTCAATTTTTGCCCTACTTACAGATCCTATTGCAGATTTGTTTGCTCTAACAAGAGAAGGATCTCTCGGCCCTTTCCCAGTTTTAGATGTCCCTCTTGAGAGATGAACACATAGTTCTGCTATGTCACTCAATGGAAGTTGAGAGATATCTCCCTTCCCCATCATGTTAAGGATATCTATCCATTCATCTCTAATGGCCTTTAACAAAAGAGATTTCAAAGTTTCTTCATCTAAATTGTTCATCTTTGCTCTTTTCAAATTATAGTTGAATCTCTCAAGCAAATCCTCTAAGTTTTCATCTTCTTTTTGCATCATTTTGAAAACCTCATATTTATGATTGGTAGGCATACAATAATCCAAATATCTATCCAAAAATGCATGTTTCATGTCATTCCAAGTTCTAATGGATTGAATGACTAACCCCATAAACCATTTCAAAGCAGCCCCTTTTAGTGTTGAAGGAAACAATTTGAGTTTTTGAGAGTCTTCTAGATAGTCATAGGTTCTTCACAAGACTTCAAACTCAAACAAAAATGTTTCAGAATCCTCACTTCTCAACCCATAAAAGTTTGGGAGGACAGATGGTGAAATGTTTTTCATTGTGGTATGTGTTTCCTCATCTACTATAGGGAATCCAAATGATTTATCTACTTCCCTATTTCCTCTGCCTCCTCCATTATTACTTCTACCTCCTCCATTGTTTCCTCTACCTCTCCCTTTACCCCCTCCTCCAAATAGTGTGAATTCTCCATCTTGTTCTTCTTCTACCATTTTATTTTCTTCAGAGTCAGTATAGGGCTCAAACTGCAAGGTTATTCCCTCCTCCGATGGTTCTTCTATTAATGGACTATGAGAGAGAGTTTTTACTTTTTCTTCCTCACCGGGTATTCCTAATTCTTCAACTATAATAAGCTCCCCTATGGAGGTGAAAAAGGTCTTCTCTCCTAGGACTATTTTGGTGGATGATGTAGGAGAATCTTCTGATTGAATTTCTACCCCTTGAATTCCAGGAATCCTATGGCTGGGAGTATGAGTCTGGGATGCAGGTGTGTCTTTTCTATCTCTTGGTGGAGTAGGTGGAGTTGTAGGAATCGAACTTCTTCCCCTAGCTATAAATATACCCCTAGAGTCTCGTTATCTATGCATGTCATTTTTTTTTTAATTTTTTTTTTTTAATGAATGTATGAGATAAGGCTACGTAGTTACACTTCCCCAGCAACGATGCCAAAAATTTTAGTCAATTTAGTGTCCTAAATTTCTCTACATAAATTATCAATCCGGGTATCGTAAACTAATGAAGTGTAATGCACTATATGTGCTAGATGACCCTTCTTACCTCACCGTTTTTGAGTTTTTTGTTTTGGGGGTTTGATCCTTTGATTTCTAATGTTCTACAATGTACTTAACAAAATCTTAAATCTATTGCTGCTAAGAAAAAAATGAAATGAGAGCTAAAAGTGCTTTAAGCCAGATTTGGAAGTAAAGTTTTAGCCAAGAAAATGAAAACAAAGTTTCTCTTCCTGCTCTTATTATTGTTCCAAATCATGAACTAAAAGGACATAAAAGTGAAATTGCAACTATCTATTATGAAAACAGAACTGAAATGAAATACTGAAAGTGAGATTACAACAACTGATTAGTCTATGGCAGAATCAAAACTTAGTGAAAAACTGAAAGTGAAATTGCAGCAAAGTTAAATGAAATACTAAGATTGAAAATGAATTTGTAACTAATCTACTATGAAAACTAAATGAAATGCTTTGTCACTCTGCTAAACAATTTTGGGAGAACAACCTCCTTTTGATAACATTTTGAGGAACTCCATACTTCATTGTTCTAAGAAAGCAAGACTAGAAATTAATTTGCAACTAATCTACTATGGAAACTAAATGAAATGCTTTGTCACTCAGCAACAAAATTTTGGGAGAACAACCTCTTTGTGATAAAATTTTGAGGAACTCAATATTTCATTGTTCTAAGAGAAAGTAAACATAAAAATGCAGAGAAAGACTCATTCATAAATTAAAATTTTCACCACTTAGTTTTAAGATGAACCATCAACTGAAAGGGCTTTTAGAAACATTCACTTACAATATGAGTCACTAAACTAGTAATGAAATGACAAGATAGAAATGGCACTGATCAGTTTTAACTAAGAACTCAAAGGCTAATGAACAACAAATGAAATAATTACTCTACACTACCGAAACCGAAAGACTATTCTGAACTGAAATAGAACTATTCTGCGTTAGTAAGAAGATGACAAAAACTGCATTATGAACAAAGTTAGAAAATGGTTATAAACATAATGGAAAAAAACACAATGAATTTACAATTTAACTATGAAAGACAAAACAAAAATAAAATGTAACCTTAACCAGCGCAAGGGCCCTCTGTAAAGGTCTCAGGTTATAAGGACTTAATCAACACTCCAACAACGCTTTCAAGCATCCATGAAACACAGTCTTTATATTAAAAACAGAGAATGAGTTCTTCAAACTACAGAGAAGAAATCTAAACTTAACACGAGCAAAATCGAACTGGTTTTGCATTCTTCACACAGGTATTTATAGAGAAATTATACAACTGTTTTAAAGAGAGAAATAAGCTACAGAAAAACACGTAGGCAAGCAAGTATGCAGAATTCTTGTCCTTAGTTGCTTGGAAACATAAATCTACTGTAATGGTTGTTGGATTTGGTTTGTGCAAGTGACAGATAAAGTTCGTGGCCTCAGGACACTGCTTCGGATCCCATCACTGAGAAACGTGTACAGAACAGAGTCCTGTTTGCCATAGGTTTCCATGTTTGACTTCCCTTTGACTAGAGTCTTCCTCGTCGATCTAGGCCAGATGAATAGGATATGATCCATGCCCTGATGTTTTCCAAGCTACCCATGTAGTCCTTTTCCCCTCTTGACACCTAAAACCTACAAAAGCATGGAAGTAGCTGCGGAACAGCCGATTAGCTGCAGAATGTGGCTGCGTTATGTAGCTAAAACACACAAACTTATTCAAATAGCAAACATAAATGTATAACCTGTAAATCACTGAAATATACTCATTGAGGCAATGTGTAATGGTTTTTGATGATAAGGATGCATTTTTCATGGAAAAGCAAACAAGAATAGATGAGAAAAGTTGCTAAGAAAAGGGCAGTTTTGGAGCTCAACAGATGTTGTCGAGAAAGGTCCACACACATCTGAATGGACTCTCTCTAGAATAGACTTTGCTCGATTTTCTCTATCTCCAAAGGAAGACTCGGTGTTTTTTCCCAAAGTACAACCCTTGCATGTATCAACTTGCTCAAGCGTACCTTCAGGAAGACTAGTAGAGATTTGCTGCAATATCTTCGAAGCCCCATGATGAAAGTGGCCCAATTTCTTGTGCCGCAACTCATTGATGTCTCGACTCAACATCGTTTCTACTTTTCAACTCAAAGCAACACAATCCTCAATCTGAACTCGAACCCCTATCTTCTTTACTTGACCTATGGCTATGTGTCGAAGGAACGTCTTTCCTTTCGAAAATATCACATCATAGCCTCTATCCTCAAGCATGGAAACGGATACCAATTTCTTCGTCAGTCCAAGTACCTGCATAACTTTCTTCAAGGTGAGTGGAGCCGCATTCTCCCTCTATAAAGTAATAGTGCCCACACCAATAACAATATACTTACCGTCATCACCCATCTCGATATGCATCTTGAGACTTTCTCCTCCAGTTCACTGAGTAACTCTTTGTCGCTAGTCATGTGGAAAAAATCTTCACTATCTAAGTACCAGACACCTCCCATCATTGAAGAAACCATGCATGCAATGAGGGAAAATTCCAATTCGAATTGGGAGGCCAAAGCCCCACCCGTCGCTCCTCCTGAGAACTTCTCCTTGGACTTCTTCAATGGACAATTTGTAGCAAAGTGTCCCATCTTGTGACAATGAAAGCATTTAATTTTCGCCATGTCCTTCTTCTTACCTCCATGATAAGAATTTAATTTGGAATGGGAAAGTTTACCTTTCCCTGTCCTCGCTTTAATTTCTAAGGCATAATTCTCTTTATCATCTGTCTTTGATGAAGATTCATCTCTGGTGTTCCTCCTGATGTCATCCTGCATCAAATCCGATCATAGTCATTCCCAATCTGGCAACTTCTCCCAACCATTGACAGAGTCCTAATAACTATGCCAACTCTTTGGGAGTCCAAGAAGAGCAAGGCTCACCATATCCTCCTCAGCAGCTGTGATTCCAACACTTCCAAGTTCATCCTAACATTGAGTGAACTTGGTCAAGTACTTTGGAATCATCTCACCTTTCTCCATCTTGATATTATGATTTTTATCCTATAGTGCCAACTTCCTTTGATCACTGTTATTCTAATACAAGTCCGTCAATGTTTTCCACATAGCATGCGGGCTTTCCTTTCTATGGAGACTCAAGACAATATGATCTCAAACTCCCTAGAGAATTACACGCCTTGCCTTCACCACACACTTCTTCCACTTGGCCAAGTTATGTGCATCAGTAGCTGTTGGCTTAGAATTTGTTTTTTCAACAAATTCCTTCAAGCCATTTTCCTCTAGCACAACCTCCATCTTGTCCCTCCAAGCTATGAAATTCGAGATGCCTTCCAAGGGATACTCAAGCCTCAATGCATTGAATGCCATCTAGCGACTTGAAGTATACATTCCAAATTCGACTTTCACCTTTAACCCAGAAACTCAAAACTTCTAAATCTCCTCTAGTATATTGTTCTTAGCTCCGAGACCATGTAGAAAATCATGTAGATTCACAAGCTAATGCAGTTTTCTAAAGCAAGAGACAAGAATCTACTTCTACTCTTTATAGCGGAAGCCCATAAACATCAAGCAAATAATAATCAATAGAGGTAGAGAATCAAAGGCACATAACACAATAAATATCCAAGGAAATCCACAACTCAAAACCCCACTATCTATTTTGTATTAATCCAGAAAATCAAGATGAAATTACAATGCTTGTTCTCTCTAGAACAATCCCAACACTCAACAAATTCAATCTCCAACTCATAAGCAAGCTCAAGTCCAAAGACTTGCCTCTTCACAAGCTCTCCAATTCTCTATTCCAATGTGTAATCCCTATGGAGGATAGCATGTATTTAAAGGGAAATAAAGCCTCTAAAAACTATGCAATCCCTTAAGGATCATTTCCTGAATGCATGCACTGACAGTGCAACTCAGAAAAATCTAAAACAAATAGTACATCGTCCCTGCACTCTAGTCTCAACTGGGTCTTTCACAGAATCGACATGCATGAGTTTCTGATGAGTAAATATTCAGTTAACTAGAGTAGCATTGGTGGAGTTCATTAGTGACACCACTGACTATTAACTCACTATTAGTTCTCTCAATCGGTTTGAGAACTAATTTAACTGAACTAACTCATGAAACTAAGTCTTCTATTTTACAACTCACAATTAACTCATACTGGACTCCTATAAAGTAGCAAGAACATACACATGATGATAGAAAGATTTCAAACTCGAATTTCCTAAGTTAAGTAAGTATAATAAACGTCATTAACTAATTTTAAGTTGCTAGAAGAATAGAATTTGAATTTAATTCGCAATTTAACTGAAGGACAAATTAAATTGGAATTTCTGGTTGCCATTTCTCAACACTATTTGTGAGGTGTTTTAAGTTTTCTTATTAACATAGTCTTCAATAGTTATTATTAGATTGTGTCTTCATTAGTTCATCAAATAGCTACCAAAACAAGGAGACAAGCACACAAGATGTTTGGCTTTATGTCAAGGCCAAAACCTCTCCCTCTTGGACAGGAAAACCCGCACAAAATTCTTCTTATAGAGATTCCAATTGACGAATACCAAGACCATGACCCTTAACCTACTAGGCCACTCCAAGACCAAGACACCAATCCTCTTCTTGCTGCTAAGATCATCATCATCATTACTGCTTCACGAAGATCATCATTCATGCTTTCTTCTTTGAGATATTCATGGGAGTATGACTGTTGCACCATATCTCCATCTGTACTTAGTTCATTTTTGTTTCTTCATCAGTGTTCCATCTTCACTACATTCTTACTAGATCATCTCTACTGTACCATAATTACTATTGCATCATTATTGCATTCTTGTTGCATTACCACCGAGATATTCTTTAGACCACCACTGAGACCATGATTACCATTAGGATCATGAATGTGTTTAGTAGGTATGTTGAGACTAGATGATCACATAGATCCTCTTCATCATGAGCACATCAAGACTGTGAGACAGTGATCTTTGTGATTGTGTTTATGTAGAGACAAAGTATCCCTTAGATCCTTCTTCTAACATGAGACTATGATTGTGTCTTCTCCTGCACTTTTACTAAGACTATAATCAAATTCTCCTTGCACTGAAGTTTGCTACAACTTTTCCAAGATTGTATCACTGTGACCCTATAACTAGACCGAGATTCTGTCCTCATTTGAAGTTGCAGACTTGTGAACAGACCTACCAAAAATGTTATCTAAAATTGTCTTCCTGCACCTCCTGTACCCATATGTAGTTGCAGAGACTTGTCCAAAAATCTAAGCTGTTGTGGTGACCACAAAGAGCTATTTATAGTTGTCACTTCTCTATAAATAAGCCAACATGACAATGAAGTGTTACGTCACTTCATTTGAGTCAACATGACTGATCTTTATGTTGTTTTGTTGGCCGACTTAACTGTATTTGACATCGTTTTGTTTGTTTCTCTTTTCAAGAGGATTATGCTTGTCTTGGAGGGCTAATCTATGTTGAAATGTGGCAACAAGAATATTCCAATTTAATTTGTCCTTGAATTAAATTGTGAATTAAAATTGAATTTAGTCTTAACATTTGCTTGGAAATAATTAATTAAGTTATTTTGACTTAATTAGTTGGATAAATTCAAGTTAGAAGTCTTTCTGAAGTCATGAAAGAGTTATCCCTTAAATTAAGGAGATAAGACTGAGTTGTATTTGAGTTGTAATCATTTAACTCAGTTTACTGAGTTAAGTCCAGTTACATTAGTTCCAAACTATTTGAGGAACTAATGGTGAGTTAACAGTCAGTTGATGCATGCATACACTCAACTAGTGCTACTCCAGTTAGTTGAATATTCCCTCATCAGAAACTCATGCATGTCTATTCTGAGAAAGACCCAGTTGAGATTAAATTCAAGGACAATGTGCTATCAGTTGCATGTGTTTTCTTATAAAGAAAACTCATGCATGAAGTCAAGGTATCATTCCTTGCAGATTGCACAGTTCTGACAGTGTGTGAGATTGGTTTTCCACTTGGTTGAAGGAGAATCATCCCAGAGGAACAACACAAGGAAATAGGAGCTTAGAGAGCAGAGAGGAAGGCTAGAGATAAGCCAAGATTTCCTGTGAGCATCTGTGAGGATTGTACTAAGAGCTGGATAGCTATGAGAGCTAAGGCTTTGTATAATTCCTATGTATATCCACCTTGAATGATAATACAGATAGTGGGGTTTTTAGCTAAGGATTTCTCCAAAGTATTTTCATGTGTATTGTGCATTGATTCTTCTTCTTCTGGTTATATTGTTCAGCTCGATCTTAAGCTTCCACAAATTGATAGTAGAAGTAGGTTATATTATTCTGCTTTGATTTATATTGCATTATTGGGTTAACCTACATTCAAATTTTCTACATGGTATCAAAGCTGGATTTTTAGATATTTTCTACATGGTATCGGAGCGAGCTTTGTAGAAATTATTCTACATGGTAACAGAGCTGTGAACAGTATACTAAGAAGAGAATTCGAAGTTTGAAGTTCGGGGTTGCGAGTGAAAATCGAATTCATATCATACTTCAAGGTTGGCCAATGGTGTTCTATGGCTTGATACTCGAGTATGCCTTGGAAGGTAGCTCGAATTACATAGCATGGAAAGATAGAATGGAGGCTATATTAGAAGACAATGGCTTGAAGGAATTCGTTGATCAAGAAATCCCAAAGCTGGCTTCAACTAATGCACAATAGTTGGTTGAGTGGAAGAAGTGTCTGGTGAAGGCAAGACGGATCATCCTTGAGGGATTTTAAGACCATATTGTCTTAAGTCACCATGGGAAGGATACTCTATTTTCAATGTGGAAGACGTTGAAGGACCTCTACTAGAACAGTAGCGACTAGAGGAAATTGGTGCTCAAGGATAAGCTTCGAAGAATCAAGATGGAGAAGGGTGATACTATTTCCACATATCTAAACAAGCTAACCATCTGCAGAGATAAGCTTCGCAGTGTGGGAATAACTACTGTCGATGATGATATGGTGAGCCTCGCTCTCCTTGGCCTTCCAAAGAGTTTGAATAGCTACAAGGACTTTGTGAATGAAAGGGAGAAACTACCAGATTGGGAACGACTGTGGTTGGATCTTATGCAGGAGGAGATTAGGAGGAGCACATGAGATGGTTCTTCATCCAAGAATGATGATGAAGAAAATCTAGCCTTATCAAGTAAGGCAAGGAAAGGGAAGGGGAAGGCTTCCCATTCCAAATTGAATTCTTCTCAGGGAGGGAAGAAGGGTGACAAGTCTAAAGTGAGATGCTTTAATTGTCAC
>APFE030713276.1:24211-38255 GCA_000404065.3 Pinus taeda
TCGAGTTCCATAGAGATAGGATCGGGGTGGCAGATAATCCCTTTCTTGTTGAGAGGGAGTGTTGAAATGTGGCAACAATAATATTCCAATTTAATTTGTCCTTGAATTAAATTGTGAATTAAAATCTAGTTTAGTCTTAACAGCTGCTTCGAAATAATTAATTAAGTTATTTGACTTAATTAGTTGGAGAAATTCAAGTTAGAAGTCTTTCTGAAGTCATGCAAGAGTTATCCCTTAAATTAAAGAGATAAGATTGAGTTATATTTGAGTTGTAATTAGTTAACTCAGTTTACTGAGTTAAGTCCAGTTAATTAGTTCCAAATTGTTTGAGGAACTAATGGTGAGCTAACAATCAGTTGATGCATGCATCACTCAACTAGTGCTACTCCAGTTAACTGAACATTCCCTCATCAGAAACTCATGCATCTCTATTCTGAGAAAGACCCGGTTGAGATTAAAGTCAAGGACAATATACTATCATTTGCATGTGCTTTCTTATAAAGAAAACTCATGCATGCAGTCAAGGTATCATTCCTTGAGGATTGCGCAGTTCTGACAGTGTGTGAGATTAGTTTTCCACTTGGTTGAAGGAGAATCATCCCAGAGGAACAACGCAAGCAAATAGGAGCTTGGAGGGCAGAGAGGAAGGTTGGAGAGAAGCCAAGATTGCCTGTGAGCATCTGTGAGGATTGTACTGAGAGCTGGCTAGCTATGAGAGGTAAGGCTTTGTATAATTCCTATGTATTTCCACCTTGTATGATAATACAGATAGTGGGGTTTTTAGCTGAGGCTTTCCCCAAAGTATTTTTCATGTGTATTGTGCATTGATTCTTCTTCTTTTGGTTATATTGTTCAGCTCGATCTTTAAGCTTCCACAAATTGATAGTAGAAGTAGGTTATAGTATTCTGCTTAGATTTATATTGCATTATCGGGTTAACCTACATTCAAATTTTCTACAGTCACTAGGTAGACTTATATTCATTACATATATGCTCAAGAAGAGCTCTTTACACATATCTTTGACTCTTTGACTTTCCTAGACCTATGGAATGAGAAAGAAGCTCATTCTTATAATTTACAAAAATAATATTTATTTTTCTTGATAAGTACAAAGATCAAAATTACATTTGTAAATACCAACCCTAGTTACACTTTCTTCAACACTTAGATCAAAAAAATATCTTGCGGTTGGAGACTTGAAAGCCTACTCATAAGAGTAGCACTACTACTTCCTTCCACTTCGGTGATCATTCCTACTAACATCAAAAGAACAAGAAATAAAATTATAAATAAGTTAGTCAATCAAGGATGTGTATCGTCACCTTCACAGATCTCCCGCACATGGAAATATTTTGAAGACTCTTCCCGCAAGCAAGAATGTTGGACCATAGCTAAGCAAAGACAAATCTCCTTGACTGGTCTCTTTCTATCTTGTTTCTTCATGCTTTTCATTTGTATCTCTCAATCTGTAATTGGCCTATGTCGCCGAGTTTTTAGTTTTATATATCAACAAAAAAAACATATTTCATTTTCTCGTTTGAAAAGGTTGAAATTTTAAGTCTAATTTAATTTTCCCAATGACAAGCCAATCGAGAACTCCACAACTTTATATATATAATGTTTTTAGGTAATACAAAATATTTATCCAAAAGAAATATTAAAATAAAATCTAAAACAACACACCAATATAATGTAATTCAACAGGGAGAAATTTACTCGCCCTTTCTTTACTCGCCCTTTCTTTTGTTTATTTATTTACCCGCTCTCTCTTTTGTTTACTAAAATAAAGAGAATCATCTGCAACATTATCCTCTCTAACCTCATATATATATCAAAATTCCTATTAAAGGAATAGAATTATAATTTTTAATAAAATTCTTCTCAATTTCAAGAAAAATTTCTAACAAAAAATATTGAAGTTTTAATGTTGTAAAGGGTTTTGAAAAATCCAACATGAAGATATTCACTTATAACTAATTTTTTAACAAACATAAACATAATAATCGATTGCCCAATAATACACTTCAGATTGACGGTATATAATATATTTAAAGATGGTAATTGGTGTAACCCACTTTTATTAATGATTTTTTACATAGTTAGTTTAAATATCTAAAATGTGATTTATAGGATTTTTTGTATTTTTTTTTTCAATTTTCCCCAAAAAAATTAGATCAGAATGATAAATTAGAGTTATTTAAGTATAATCAAGGTCTACATCTATGACAAATTTATTTATACATTCAAAACCATGATTTATACAACAAAAAATTATAATTTCCAACAAAAAAAACCTCAAAATATAAAGCAAAAAATTATAATCTCCAACAAAAAAACTCAAAATATAAAGCATTTAAACTATGCTTCTTTTAAGTGATAAACTCATAATAATTTACTTTAACATTGTAAAATGTGAAAGAAAAAGAACATAATGAGTTTTTTTTGTCTTATAATATAGGTTTTTTTTCACTCAAAATAAATGGAGAAATTTTGATAATTCTTTCTTTAAATTCTTATATAAAAAATTTGAAACTCATATAATTGTAAATATAAATTTGAACTCATATATTGTAAATATAAATCATTAATATTGTAAAATTAAATTATTATTTTTATTTTCCACATAAAAATAAAATGTAAAAAAATTCTTATAAAAATTTTATATTTTTAAGGTCTAATACTACCATATAAATCTTAGTAACACTATCTCATCATCAAAAAATAAACTCCAATTTTTAAAATTATAATTTTAGTAAAAAAATATAATAAATTTAATGAAAAAAAAAAAAATCAAAAATACAAAATATTTAGTTTGTTCAATATCATATTTTACATTATTAATATTCTTAAATTAACTTATATTTTTTTAACATTAAATTAGATTGAAAATTAATTAATTGTTACGGTCCCTAGTTGCTTGGGACCAACTTTGTTGGCTAAAAATAAAAGGAGAATTGGGCCTGTGCGACCCCACCACCATGGAAATATTCTTTGGAGCAAAAACATGGTGGAGTTGGATACAAGGAGGCTTGAATATCTGGAAATGCATAAAGCATCTAAAATACACCCCCACACACGTCCCCACAACATCTTATCAAAATGCACTCTCTACTCTCTGGCTCATCCATATGGACCTTGGCCAAAAAAGGAATTTGCCTAATTCAACAACACTACTTTTGGGAAGTCAACGAGGGGTTGCACTTTTTTGTTCTAGGATGAATCATGACAACAACTCCCTAAACTATGATATCAAAAACAGTTGGACAATATGTGTATGCATGTGATAGCCCAAGGAATAACAAAGCTAATTGATTAGTAGATAGACTCAAACACAACTCAATAATGGCAATAATGGTTACCATAAGAAGACTAGCATCCCAAGCAAGAGGGAGAATTGTGGTAACAGTTCTAGTGTAATCTCCAACAAAGATTAATCCCATACTCCTCCTAGCTTAAAAGTATCCTTTTCCATATGTGTAGCATATCATTTGGAAGTCGCACATCAAGAAATACCAACAAACGAGATCTGGATAAAAAATTGGCAGCAAAACACATGGACAAAATTATCCTTTTTCTATGTCTCCTAGTTGAAAACAAGACCTTAATGTGGGATAACATACAAAATGATGTTAGCATCAGGGACCTTCCAGATGTCCCCTTTATCTTCTCAACTTAAAAACTTTTGAATATTTATTTAGTATTTGTGCCTTCTCCAACTGTCATTGGCTTCAATTGGAAGAATGCCTCAACTACTCTGATTGGGACCCTCTTGGTATCCCTAACACCATTGCATATTGGAGGAATCATGCCTTGTCCAATCCCATTCTCAACTGTATATGGACGCTCTCACTTGAATTTATACTACAGGTGATTTGGAAGGAGCGTAACCTTGTATCTTTAAGGATTATTATATTCCCATTTACTCTCTCTCAAATTCCATACTTATAAATACAAAAGAAACCATTATCACCTTCTCTTGGTCCACCCAAGACTAGCAAGCACATTGTCAATGAGCCAAGCTCCTTAACAATTGACACCTTTGTTCCTTCTCCCCCTTCCCTATCCCCTACATCTTTTCATCCGTCTGATATTTATATCCCTAACTCTTAGTTCCCCCCCCATCCTTCTCCTTCCTCAAATTGAATTTCAATGGTGCTTTAAAAGGGAATCTAAGTCCAATTGGTTATGGCGATGTTTTTAGAAAACACCTCGATCTTCAACTCTTAATATACTCTAGTATGATCATCCTCAACAACAATAATGCTACGAAACTTATTGCACTCATCACAAGACTAGAAACAGCACAAAATCTACACTTCTCCAAGCTATTCATGGAAGGGGACTCCCAACTTATTGTCAGTGTGCTCAACAAACTCCAAAATGGCACTTTTGTGCAGAAATTTTCCAAAAATTGGCAGTTGGAAGAACTATTACACAAGGTCTCCTCCCTAATCATCAACAATCCAGTCATTATTCCCTCCCATGTTTATAGATCACGGAATAAGGTTATTGATATGCTGCATAATTATGGTAGTATTGATTCCTAGCCTAAAATTCCATCCACTTGGAGCCTCCTGCAGGACTATTCTCTCAAAAAAATGTGTTGGAAAATTATATAAAAAGATGTTATCTATGGACTCAGAAGGTTACAACTACTAATTTAGACCCCTCTATTTAGTCTCTTTCTATGTCCTCGGTTTCTTCTTCTTTGGTTTTTTCAATTTGTTTCCATGGCTGAAAAGGCCCGTATTTTAGTCTTTGTATGTTAAATTCTAAACTCCTTTGACATTTTGATGTCTTCTACCTCTCTATGAAAGATGAACTTTTGACTATAGTTAAATTTTCCAACTGATTTTTTTACCAAAAAAATTCAATAATTTCATGTAATTTCTTGTTTAAAAGGAAATACAATATTCACCCAACCAAATAATAATTAATTGTTACAATTTCATTAACAAGCTGATATGTGTGATATGTGTGGTGGAGAGGACAAATTGAAATGCACTTTCTTTGAAGGTAAATAGAAGAAATAACATCACATTTTTTCAAATATAATGTCAGAGTGAATCAATTATATATAATATATATATAAATAATATATATATATATATATATATATATTATAATATTCATGGCATTGATGAGAGTCGGCTGAACAAAAGCCAATGATGCATTGCCAATAGGGTTTATGCGAAGAAAAATCATTCAATTTCAAGTGATTAATCATTATTAAATTTAATAATAAAAGTTATTTTATTTTAGTTAAAAAATATATAATTTTTAAAATATAAAATATTATTATAAATTAAATTAAAGTATTTTTTATTTTAATCAAATGAATTTTTATATTTATATTCAAGTTTGTGTTGAAGAAATATTAAAGTAGTGTATAGAGTATCAAGAAAATTTTAGTTTATCCTTTTTTTTATTTAAAAGTTTATTTAAAATTTTCTAAGGGGCATGACTTTGAGAATCAAAAAAGGGATTTTAGGATACCTTACTTACCAAAAAAAAAAAATATGTAGCATTCAGCTATTGGTTTATAATATAATCTCTCATAACAATGAATTTCTCTAGGTCTTGGGAAAGTTCATTTAAATTAGGACAATTGACTCTAGTTGGATTGTTTGAATGGGTCGTATCATTCATGTTAAGGTTTAGGATGTTTACTACAAATTTGAGCTCTTCTATGTGTTGTCAAAGTGCATACACATCGTCTTCATTTTTCTTTGATTTTTCTTTCACCTCTTGAAGATTTTCCATAACACAAGTAGATGCTACATGCTTATTGTGCTTTGATTTTAACTTAAAAACATCTAAATGCAGTGGGTCGAGCCTCATTGCAAGTTGAGAAATGACTACCTTATGATTACAACCCATAGATGCCTCACTATTGAAACCAACAACTTTGTGAATGTCAAGGGGGTTTGTACTATAACCCAGACCCTCTCTTGTGTTTAACAAATTGAGAAAAGGAAATATCTTAGAAATTTACGATTTTTTTTATTTCAAATCCCTTAATGAGTTTGAACTGGTCACAAGGCCCTATGTTCATTACAACACACTAAAATAGACTGAACACAAGAACACACCAAAGGAGGACGATCACAGAGTGGGAATTCTGACCCTAATTCTCTATGGAAACTGAATAATTGACCAATTTCAAATTGTTTAAAACTCTTATTAGCCAGCAAGAGTCTCACACTAATTTTCCAATACCACTTCTCACCATAGTTCACCAGAGTGATAGACAAGACATTCCATATACATACTATAGCACATGCCAATCTCTAACAAAGCATTAGAGTCGCTACATGAAGGTATTCTATATGTTATTTGAATAAAATTTACAAATTCTTCACACCAAATTTTCTAGTATGCAAAAATGATCAAGAACTGATCACTAACCTAGAATGAGTGCTCTCCACGCTTTAGTTGAACCAATATTCACTACATAGGAGAGTTGCATGATTCTATATGACTACTCCTAAATCCTTTTCAAGGATCGAAAGGAAAATGCACCCCCTTCTGTTGAGAAATGGCAACAAAAAATTCCAGTTTAATTTGTCCTTGAATTATATTGAGAATTAAAATCGAATTCTATTCTCATAGCAACTTGTAAATAGTTAATTAAGTTTAGTTAACTTAATTATCTTAGGAATTTGGAGTTGGAATTCTTTTTGTAGTCATGTATATGTTCCCCCTAAGTTTTAGGGGTCCAGTATGAGTTTAAATTGAATTGGAAATTAGATCACTCAGTTTACTGAGTTAAGTTTAGTTAAATTAGTTCCAAATTGTTTGAGGAACTAATAGAGAGTTAACAGTCACTTGGCGCATTAATGCATTCACTAGTGCTACTCCAGTTAACTGAAGATTCCCTCATTAGAAACTCATGTATGTCAGTTCAGAGAAAGACCCAGTTGAGACTAGAGTACAGGGGCAGTGTACTATCTTCTTCTTTTTTTCTTTTTTTTTTCCCCAGGTGCTTCACGTACATCCGTGGTCAGGGGGTGCAGGCTACGTCCACAAAATAACTAGGGCTGATCTCGAGGATCACACCCCTCGGCCATCACAGACCTAACCCCAAGGGCTTTCGGGTAGAATCGACCCTGTGACCTCCTGTTTTAGCATAGGCACGAGGCAATGTACTATCAGATGTATGATTTACTGAGTTGTATAGATCATGCATGAAATCAGGAATTGGACCTAGTTTGGATTGCAAAGTTTTGGATGCAATGGATTTCCATTAATATGGGATATTCATCCATAGAATTGTGCAAGGATATAGCGGCTTGGAGAGTTGCAGAATTGGCTAAGTGTTGGCTAAGAGCTTGCTTGTGAGATGAGGATTGATTATACTGAGTGTTGAGATTGTTCTTGTGAGAACAAGCATTGTATTATCATCTTTGATTTATGATATATGCAATACCAGATAGTAGGGATTTGATTTGTGGCATTTTCTAGATAAATATTGTGTTATGTCTCTTTGATTATCTTCCTCTCGTTGATTATTGTTTTCATCGATCTATTGGCTTTCACAGGTTGATAGTAGAAGTAGATTTTTTTCCAGTGCTTTAGTAAATTGCGTGAGCTTGTGAATCTACATGTTTTCTATACCTTCCTCCAAAAATCACTGCTTATAGAGGAAACTTGCCAGTTCTTGGAGTGTTCATTGCTCTTTCTCCCTGCTTCCATTATGATTTTCTCGTGGTAATCATGCACAAATATGGGTGGAAATGGGATTAACTTGAGCCATCCCTTCAAAAAAGTATCACACTCACTAAATATCCATTCACCATTACCATCAATAAGGGGAAAACAATGTGGATTGATATAAGCTCACATGAGCATGATCTAGGATGACCTTTCTGTACTCCTCATATTTTGAAAGGATATTGATATGAATGTTAGGTTTGTTTACATGTGATAACTTCAATGGCACTACCATGTGGTGCTAAGGGCCCCCGATATAACTCTGAATAAATTTTAATTTTGAAAAAAATATTTCTAAAATTTAAATACATCGTCTTCTAAGGTATTTGAGAGGGCCTAAAATGGTCATTTACTTTTAAATCCTCCATTTGCAATTTACACCCTTCATTTGCACAAAGATCCACTTCTTTATTGAGGTCGCTTATGACATGAAGAATGTTAAGAAGGGGATTTCTTCTGCAAATTTTCTGATTCTTATTGTAATATTCAAGAAGGATCCCTTAAACATATGCTAAAGAATTAGGAGAGAATCTCCCAAAACAATAAGTGAATTGGCATGATTTTCCTTAGCTAGCAGAAGACCTTGATAGAGTCCATACGCTTCTACTTGATTATTCACCAAGTGGCCTAATTCCTATAAATACTATAAAATTTTAATTTTATAGGGATTAGAAAACACCCTCCCATGAATACTCTAGAAATTTAATTTTCTTAAGATCATAGAGCACCTCTACCCACCTGTCACCCATTTAAAATTTAAAAAAAATTTTATTTAAATTTTAATTGAAGATATAAAATTTAAAATACACAGTGATATGCAATCAAACGAACTTAATCCAAGATGAAAATTAAAATTTAAAGTTATTCATTGTGTAGTCGAGTGAATTTAAATTAAAGGTACTTTCAATCGAATGAATTTAAATTTAAACGTGCAATCGAGTTGTAAGAAGATATTAGTATAACATGAGGAACCCACGACTCTGGCATGGCAAGGAAATACTTGAAACGTGACTCACAAGGAAAGGACGAGACAAGAAGCACACGCGTTGTTTTTTATGAATTTGTCATAATGGACCTTTTATATTTGAGTAGTGTTTATGTGTGATTTTTAGGAATGTTTTCGGTTTATAGGATTCATTTAAATCACAAGTTTGGCTGGTGAACTCTCCATAATCGAAGTGTCCCAATGGATTTTAAGGGTGTTTATCCATATATGTGGTCAAAAAACTAGTTTGAACAACACAAATCAAGATTTGCCACACATTTTTTCTCTGGATTCTCGCTAGAAATCCACCTAAAACTCCAAAAAGTCACACTAAAGACTAAAATTATATATATATATATTTATAATAATTTATTTGTAAATTTAATTTTAAATTAACATTATGTTAGTTAATTTTGTGTTTTTTTTAAATACTAAAATTTATTTGAATATATAAGCTATATATTAATATAATATATAGTTATTTATATATATATATATATTTTGAATAATTATATATATTATTATATTATAAATTATTATAATAAGTAGAAGAAATAGGTAGAATTTTGTATTTCAAAATTGGAAATGGGTTAGGTCCCTTACATTCAAAGTTTGCTCTGCTTCAAAGATTTCCGAAGTGACTTCAGAAAGGAGTATATTGCTACCCAACTTATTTTCTACTATTCTTCATACAACATTTATACTATAGCATCACCAAAAAATCCCACAAAATTTCACAAAAATACATATCATATAATCGATATGTATATATAAAATAGATCTATCTACTGAGTTCCTTCCATTTTTTCCAGAGGGTAGTCCTCTTGGGTTGAATCTTCAGGGCGACCTATAGCCATATTTCTTTCCGGCTCGAAGTGCTCTTGTCCTTCCTCCCCAGCTACCTGAAGTCTGGGTGGTGCCATTTCTTCGATCCCGAAAACCTCCTTTAACAGACCTACTGTCGCAGATTCCACCTTGACCTTTATGTTATCGACCTTGAAGTGTAAGTTAATTAGTTTGGTGTTCAAATGCTCCACCGTCTTCTACAACAGCTCCAGGTCTCTCCCAATTCTCGAGAGGTGGTTCATCACTACCGCAAGATGGTCATTTACCTCCTATACTACATGTTTCCCAAATTGTTCAACCATGGCCACAATCTCTCCTATGGGCTAGATTATTTGTTCCTTTGCATTATCTCCACTACCATTGATTCTGGAAGAAGCCATTTTAAGCGATATCTTCCCTTGAACACGAACAACTCTTAGACTTAACGAATTCATCCATTGCCTTAATATTATGCTCAAATCCTTGTCGAGTGGTGTGCCCATCCTTTCACATTGAATGATCTTACCTGGTCGTTGATCAAACTCAGCACGAAATTCCATATATTCCATTGTCAATTTGCTCACTGATTGAACTGCTACCACTCTTTGTAGTTGGGGTGAAGTACCAATCGTGCCTTCCCCAATCTTGGAATTTAATACTAATCATGCATTGTTGTAATTACTTAAGAGTTTGTTCAAGCATACATATACAATGGCGCATGGAATCATCAAGTTGTGGAATGAACCACTTGTAGAGGTACCAAGGTGGCAGGTGTACTGTGAGTCCAGTTTAATGAGGGGAATTGGCACCAGGTTAATGAGTCCAGTTTAAGAGGGGAATTGTTAGGGTAGTTCAAGTAAACTTGACTCGGTCAAGTTACCGGTGGTTTTGGGCTCCAGGTCTATGAGCAGCCATGGTTTTTCCATGGTATTTACGTTCAATGTAACCTATTTAAAGGCCAACCAAAATCCATGTTAATTTGTCCTAGTGGTTGTTAGGTCCCTATACTACTAGTGTAACCCCTTATTTTTATTAATACAACCCCATTATTATATTGTTGTGTCCATGAAGTCCCATATTGTTATTATTATGCCCCATAGAAGCCCACTATTTTTATTATTGTGCCCTTACATTATTATTTTTATGTTGGCTCTGATTTTATATTATGACCCCTTAGACTCCTATATATAGAAAGAAGGTCTTGTCATTTGTATCATCCAAGAATTGTTCATTTGTGTAATGTAAAGGAGGTTTCCCCCTCGAAGAGGCTGATTTCTAAGGTGTTTATCTCTCTTTTCTATCTTTTTGTGAGCTGGGTTCATAACATTTGGTATCAGAGCTTTGGATTCTAGGGTTTTGCTGCTCCAAACAGGTCATCATGGAATTTTCGCTATAACATTTCTTCTACGACATTTCAAAAGGTAAAACAAAAACTCATTTGAGAAGAAATCTCATTGAAGCTTGGGTCCAAATTTCAGATCTTATCTCACTATATTTGCAGAGATATGGTCTGAGGAAGCTAGGCTTTTTGCAAGGTCCAGAATTCCATCTCAAACAAGCCATCATGGATGTTTCTCTATAATTGTTTCTCTACGAAGTTTCTGACTCTGGAATTAAAACCCATTTGACCCAAAAACTTGGTGAAGCTCGGTCCTTAATTTCATATCTTGTTTCTTTATATTTTCGCAGATACAGTCCAAGACATTTAGGGTTTTCGCATGCTCCCGAATTACATCCCAAACAGGTGACCTTGGGAAAATCGACATAACTTTCTCTCTAAGCATCAGATTGAAATTTCGTAAAAAGTGACAGAAAGAAGATGACTTTAGTTTTTTTGGTGTCTTTTTTAGAACCTAAGGTTGAAACAGTGACACGTGGCACTTCATACAAGTTCGCTCTACTGAACCATTCTATAATTAGGTCATCGCGGGAGATTGGGCATAACTCTTTCTTCGGGAATCCATTTGTGATCAGACTTACAGGGTTAGAAAGAGGACTCAGAGGGATATAACAAACTGAATTTGCAAAACTTAAAGATCCGAAATTACAGAGTTACAGTCGTTTCAACATCGAGCTCCTAAAATCAAGAAAAATCGATATGAGGAAGTTTGATCCCAAGGATCTGGTAAATTGGATACTATAGATGGAGCAATATTTTGATCTACATGAGGTGCAACTACTACAAAAGGTACATATTGCATCTTTATATTTGGAACCGAATCAATTTTTATGGTATAAAGGGCTTTGTTCTTGTAAAGCACTTGTCACTTGGTCAATTTCAAGGAGGAAATGATAATACATTATGAGGATACAAAGAGAAACACCTTCTTTAGCCAATTGATAAATCTCAAACAAAAGGGTTTAATGGCAAAGCACATTGAGGACTTTCATAAATTGAATATAAGGGTAAACGATAGTCTAGAGAAGCAAAGGATTTATGTCTTCATAGGGACTTTAAAGGGTAACATTCAACATGAGGTTCATCTTTGGGAACCTGATTCATTGGAGAAGGCATTCACGTTGGCAAGAAAAATTGAAAGCAAAATTATGGAAACAAGGAATCCCACCACTCACGAATATAATTATGGAAGTGTTTTTTCTCCTAGCCTTTCACAACCTACAAGTTTTACACCACAACAATTGGAAGAAAAAATAGAAAAGGGGATTTGTTACAATTGTGATAGCAAATACACTAAAGGTTATAAGTGTGCTGAGAAGAAATTATTTTACATAGATTATGAAGAGGAGGAAGAAAATGATCAAGAAACATCAAAAGAAGAGGATATACACCAGGAATCAACCCCAGAGAAAGAAGAAATGAATCCGACCATATCTTGTAAAGCATTGGCAAGAATTACCACTCCTCAAACTCTCAAGAAAGAAGGACACAACAAGAAGAAAAAGGTTCAAGAAGTGAAAGATCACACTGAGAAAGAAGAAATGAATCTGACCATATCTTGTAATGCATTGGCCAGAATTACCACTCCTCAAATTGTCAAGATAGAAGGACATACCAAGAAGAAAAATGTTCAAGAAGTGAAAGATCACATCAAGCATTAAGAAATGAATCTGACCATATCTTGTAAAGCATTGGAAGAAATTACCACTCCTCAAACTCTCAAGATAGAAGGACATATCAAGAAGGAAAAGGTTTAAGAAGTGAAAGATCACATCGAGCATCAACAACAAGTTCTCCAACTTTTAAAGGATAACGCCACTTTGGTGCAGAATCGAATGAAACAACAGGTAGATCAACATCGTAGTGAATTTTTTTTTGATGTAGGTGATTGGGTATTTTTACGGCTACATCTCAAGCAAGCTATTTATGAGAAGGAAATGTTGCAATATTACATGCACTTAAGAAATGGCGACCTTATCCAATGGGAAGACACTTCAAGGTAAAAATGGATCATGATAGTCTTAAATACTTCTTAGAACAAACATTATCTTTAGAAGAACAGGAAAAATGGGTCACAAATATGTTGGGTTATGACTTTGACATCATCTACAGAAAATGGAAGAAAATTATTGTTGCAGATGCACTCTCAAGAAAGGATGAGGATGTGGAAGCATTGTTTTGTGCTATTTCTATTATCCAACCAGATTGAATAAACGAAACAAGGGATGAATGGAAGAAGGACAAAGAAGTGTGGCCACTCGTTCAAAAGTTGCAGAATATCCCAATTCAAACAATATTGCGAGAACTTGAAGAGGAAGGGAAATTCATATTGGAACCTGGAGCAGTCACAGAAACAAGAACCCGACACCTATGAAATCGATCAATTTCAAAGTATCTCAACAAGTGGGAGAACTTACCCATTTAAGATTCCACATGGGAGGACAAGAATCTTATACAGAAGCATCAAGAACTACTCAAGCATTGAGGACAACACTTTTTGAAGGAGAGGAGCATGTTAGACCCCTATACTACTAGTGTAACCCCTTATTGTTATTAGTACAACCCCCTTATTATATTGTTGTACCTATGTAGTCCCCATATTGTTATTATTGTGCCCTTACATTATTATTGTTATGTCGGCTCTGAATATATTATGACCCCTTAGACTTCTATATATAGAAAGGATGTCTTGTCATTTGTATCATCCAATAATTATTCATTTGTGTAATGTAAAGGAGGTTGCCCCTTCGAAGAGGTTGAATTCTAAGGCGTTGAACTATCTTTTTATCTTTTTGTGAACTGGTTTCCTAACAAAATGAGCCTATGATTGGGTGGAGAGTCATCCCCAAAACTTTGTTGCAGTTAGCGAGTTCAAATAGTGTTACAACTCCGAAATCACAAGACATATTGTCACTATAGGTAACTCTTCCCTGCTCGTAGTTTTTGAAATTCTATACTAATTCATTAAATAGTTTATAGAATGATTATTAGTCACATAAATTGATGTAATTAATTGTATGTTTAAATTATGAATTATCACATATGATATCGATATCGAAGTGAAACTTAACTTTTTTAGACATTTCGATTGGTATATTCTTAGTTACTAAAAATTATAAAT